>JAOXJJ010046719.1:0-59445 GCA_025769935.1 Phoenix roebelenii | reverse complement strand
GATTTTTCTAGTACCACTAAAAAAACATATTTATTTTAATTAAAAATAAAATAATTTTTTTAAAAAAAATGTCTTATATATATTTTTACATCTATCTATTAAAAATATTTTAATTATTCAATTTAAAACAGTTAATTTTCTGGCTTGGTATATATGTAAAAATAAAAATAAAAAAATAAAATTGTAAAATAAATATTTTATGAATTTATACATATAAATATTAATTTTGAAAGGATATCTATGTATAATGTGATATATATATATAGGAGGGTATTTATTAAAAAACCTATATTTAATTAACTTTCTAAACTCTGCTATATAAAATTTCTTTTAAAGATATGGTAAATTAACATTGAGAGGCTGACGACGGCACCGTTTCCGTCCTTTTAGTCTGAATGCTGAGCTGGAACTCGCTAACTTCCAAGGGTGAGCTGGCTTCCGAATATTCCGTCCACACGTGACGGCATGTTTGACGGCATCGATTCGCTTCGAGGAAGGGCAGCGCCCGAGTTAGAGAAATTGGCGGATAGAAATAGAACCCAAAACAAAAAACACCCATCTCTCTCTCTCTCTCCGAGCGCGCTGTGCTCACGGAGAAGAGGAGGTGGCCGGCGGCTTTGGCGACTCGTAGGGTTTGCAGCTGACGCGCCATTCCCCAGGTTTTTTTTATGCCGTTTGTTTGATGTTTAGATGGAGTCGGTGGCTTGGGTTCGTAGATCCGTCGGTTTTCTCGGTTTTTCTCGTGGAATTTGTGCAGATCTTTTGTTCCATGAGGTTTCGAGTGTGTTGATTTGGTTTTGGGGAGGGTTTTATAGCCGCATTTTTTAGTTCTCGGAAGATGGATGCGTTTGGATTAAAAAAGCTCACATTTCCCTGTATCTCTTGGTGCTTCTTGCTCTGTTTACCTTATCGTGAGTTCTTCGGAGCAAAAATTAGATCAGGTTTCTATTTCGTTTACTGGAGTTTTTTTTTTTTTTACCTTTTTCACTTCTTTTTTTAGTGCATAGAAAATTTTGGTGTGTGATTTGATTGTAGCGCTGGTGCCATGGAGCACAAAATCAGATTTTTCGTGTGATTGGTATATCAAAATCCGATTGTTTTGGTTTCGTGGCTAAGCAGGAGTCTGTTTTGTTGCAAGAAAAACGGATATGAGTTTGAGTGTAGATTTATGTGTTTTAGCTTGTAATACACTTCAAGTGATAGTTTTGATGATCTTAAAATGTTAGATGTGTTCATTAGTTTGAAGTCTAGAAATTTTGCATCAGAATGGAGAAAATTAGCTTGAAATTTTGCTTCTTTTTTTTTTTATCTCAAATGAAGTGTATGATGGTTTGCTCGCTTTATTTTGGGTTCATTTTCTATTTTTGTATTGACCTGACGCTGGCCAAAAGGCCCACAACAGCAAACTACCTTTTCTAGGTTTAACTTTTTATGCCCAAGTGGTTGCTTTCTAAAATGCATTTTGTAATCAGGTGCATTCAAAAGAGGAACCGTTGGATTTGTGGGCTATATGTCGGTTAGGGATAATGATTGATGACCTCATCATAAATTTGAGCTATCTGCTTTTATTCGAAATGTGATTGGTTGTACCATCCTTAAGTAATGATATCAAGTTTTTGAAATTCCCCACCTTATAATAAGGATATATGGCAAATATGGCTGAAGATATACATGATTTATTCACACTTTTCTTGCTTGTTGCTTCATGTTCTTGTTTCGTCTTCATTTGATTTTTCATGAATTATTGTTCATGCTTCTTGTTCTCATTTGATTTTATTATTATAGGTTTCTTCGTGCTGTTTCATCTCATGATGCACATTTATGTGTTCTTCTATGATTGCAGTCTCTCTTAAAGTGTCTAAAATGGTTGCACAGGAGTTCACAGTGGACTTGAGTAAGCCTCTCGTCTTTCAGGTAAGATAAAACTTGTAATTATCTTTTTTCTTTTGTAATTATCATTTTTCTTTCACCTTAAAAGGCATTTTGGTGTTCTGAACTGTTTTACTTAGGCACTTCTATTATAATGTTGAGAGAGTGAGAGAGAAAGGTAAAAGCTCTCGTTATCATGTTCTTGCATTTCAGATACTGTCTAAGTGATGATTTAGAGTTATGATCCCATCTTCCCTGCTATGGCATTATTGGCTATAAATGGGTCAGTTGGGTCTGGGGTTTGCTAAACTCAAGCCAATCTCATTTGAATTTGGATTTAATATCTAGATCCAATTCAAGCCGCTTATATATTTGGGTTGGTTCAAGTTGATTGCTCAGCTTTTGAAATCAATTGGGGATAATATGTTGGGTCCGGTTGGTCTAGATCCAAGCCCAGCCCCATATCTTTGGATCTGGGTTGAGGTTTTGTTTGGATTTTCAATTGTTCGGTTAAAATATCTTATAGTTGTCAACAATCACTCATGAGACTATTATGATTCTCCCGTAGGTATGAGAAGCTTAATATACGACACTGCAGCTATGTATTTTAGATAAATCCATCAGAATGTTTTTCATTATAACTGAATACTGGTACATGCTGTAATAAATAAGGAAATCTACTATAAAATTTATAGCAATATGCTGATCTAACTTTAATCTTCAAAGGAGTAATTGATAGGTGAATCCCTTGATGAGAACAATAGTAGTTTGATATAATCATATGACAATGCATCAAACTCATTTAGCATAACATGTTGCTTTCCATTATTGAAATTGACTGTGTTTAATTAAGTGGATATTTGAATATATGATCAGGAGTTGGGTTTTAATTGGGTTGGATTTTTTGGCTAACTAACCTAATTGGGTCTGCAGGGTAGGATTGGATTTGGTTTTGTTCAGAGAAAAGAAAGATCCAAATCTGACCTGTAATTTATGTGGGTCTGGACCTAGAGCCAATCCTGACCATGATTTTATGTTTTGGGTTTGGCTCGCCTTACTGGGTTGGGTTGCATGTTCTGGTCTTGGGAGACCTATTCCAGTTGCAGCCGTAGACATTAGCAATTACAAACTATGAGAAATGCATAAAAATCTGGCACATCTGTGATGTAATCCTATATGATACAAAATATACTGCATGCTTGAATTTTACGTCATTTATATTTTTCTCGATTGCAGATTATGATTCTATTTTGCTTTTATAGTTATAGTTCTTTATGGAAAAATTCTACTCCTGTTCTTATATACTATCCTGATCTTATTTCCATACTGTAGCTCACTTATAAATGCTTAGAGATCAATTAAAAAAGCCTGTTTTATTGCAAATTTTAAAGGTTGGTCACCTTGGGGAAGCTTACCAGGACTGGGTTCATCAGCCTATTGTTAGCAAGGAAGGTCCACGATTTTTTGCAAATGACTTCTTGGAGGTATTATTGCATTGTCTTAAATGACCGAGGCACATTTGATACTGGCTTCTAACTCCTGGTTTTCTAACTCTCAGTTCCTAACACGCACTGTATGGTGGGCAGTTCCGACCATATGGCTGCCAGTTGTCTGCTGGTTCATTACCATGTCTGTCCGAATGGGCCATACAATCCCTGAAGTAGCTCTGATGGTTATGGCTGGAGTCTTTCTGTGGACGCTGATTGAGTATAGTCTGCATCGCTTCCTTTTCCACATGAAAACAAAAACTTACTGGTAGGTTTATTTTTCACTTCAGTTTTTTAATTCAAGGCCCCAGTTCGATCTCTCTCTGCCTGCTAAAATGAATTAAATATATGTTAAAAGATTTTGAAAATTATGCTACAGGGCAAACACAGCACATTATCTTCTTCATGGATGTCATCATAAGCACCCTATGGACGGACTCCGCCTTGTTTTCCCCCCTGCTGCCACAGCTATTCTATGTGTGCCGGTAGGTAAATGCATTCCAATATCTTTACATGGCTAGTAAGAATTAGACACTTCTCTTTCATGAGTTTGTAAGCATGTTACTTGTCACTGATGCACATAGTGTTAGATTTTCTAGATTTTAAAAGATGATGATCACAAAACGGATGCTTCCAAGGGACTGATTAGAATCTTGGGAACAAATTAACTAGGGAATTCTTTTTCCACTTGACACTACTACCTGAAATATTGACGTTTAACTAGCACGGAAAAGCTAATGACTCTACATGGATTGTCTTTCAGTTCTGGAATCTAGTTAAACTCATGGCAACCCCATCGACTACCCCTGCTTTATTTGGAGGTGGTCTTCTGGGTTATGTTATGTATGACTGTACTCACTATTATCTTCACCATGGACAGCCATCCAAAGATCCAGCTAGAAATCTCAAGGTGAGAAAAATTATGAGCTGTTATTTAGATTCTCATTGACAGTTTCAGATGTTTACATGTTATTCTAATAAGAAGTTGCTTCTCTACCAGCGGTATCATCTGAATCATCACTTCAGAGTTCAAAGCAAGGGTTTTGGGATAACTTCTAAGCTATGGGACATCATGTTTGGGACATTGCCTCCATCAGAAATCTTCGGGAAAACCAGTTGATATTTTTCCCCTCAATCACTTAAGAGATTGTAATTTATCAAGGTAGACTCTATTCATCCCTATGTCACCGTCGCATTTGTGGAATGATTTTTGTTTTATGATTGGACTAGTGTTAATTATGGCGTTGGCTTTGCCAGTTCTAGCAGGAATTTCTGTAACCTTATTTTCTCCTTTATGTGCAATTATTTCTTGCAGATTGGCTGTAAGATATGGCTGGCAATTCTAGTTTTATGAATTTTATGAATGAGTACGCTATGGATACTCCTATTCCCATATTCGGGATCCTTGACCGATCTCTGTTTCTGAGAATTACATGTTAAGACTTCTTTTGTGATGTGCACTCCATGGTATCTCTGATAAACCTTGTGTGACGAATGTGATTGAAGGCAATGACTGGCATATAACGGGTTGGTTATGTTATTTATTCGAGCCTAGTTCATCTGTACGAAGACAGTCAGGTTCTATGTTTTAGTTGATTGTAGACCCTATCTTGCCTTGGCAACTCAGGAATTTGATCAGTAGGAGAAAACAAGCTCTGATGTCAAATTGATGCTGAACAGAGGAAGAAAAAGGAGAGACAAGAAGAGGAGGAAAGAGAAGGAGAAAGTGGGAGGGCAACTCAATATTCTTGTATCTCAAATTTTAATAAAGCAAATTATATTCTTAATTATATAGCAATAGGTTCATATAAACAACCCAAAATCAAAATAAGAGTCTACATACAAATAGAATACTAAAGTCAATAAAATTCTACTCTTAGAGTCTATATAAAAAATAAAATTCTTTAGTTCTTAAATTAAAAATAATAATAATTTTTATATTTGTTGTGCTAATTGTTAGGACAGTTAAATCATTACCGAACTAATTGGTAAGCTGTAAGCAATCTAAATATTATACCTAGAACTGTGCTGGTTTGTCTCTTTGGACTTGTTTGGTTTGCAGAAAAGGGGGAGAAGTATGGTCAATGTAAAAATAAAAAAATACCTTTTGTTTGGTTGGAGTTTTCAAAGAAGAGAAATGAAAAAGTAGTATTTATATGGAAATAAGATTTTTATGTTTCATGACAGAAAATTTTATGAGGGGTATGGAAAAGCTACTTTCTCACTGATTGAGAATTGGAATCTTTTTATTTCAAAAACACCTCTAAGTCATCAAAATTTATCGGTAAAGTTTTTTTTTCTTTATTAAGGGTATAATAGATATTTCATACAACTTTTTCAGAAAAGTAAATGCTCGACCAAAATAAGCTACTCTGGAATGTGTCACTTTTCTATAATCAATCAAATATGCCAACTATTTTTTCAGACATCATATTTTCAGAAATCATCTTTCTAGAAAAAATGTCAATGAAAAAAAAAATTCCCATGAATCAAACGAATATTTTGAGTCATTCTACATTTTGTATGTGTCCATATGCCCATCTAAAATTCCACCCAAGTGGTGGGTGGGTGCATTTTTCCTTTCGTTTCTTCTTCTTCTTCTTCTTCTTTTGGAGGGGGATTGCATTTTATGAAAATATTTGCAGCATCCTCTCTCCTTCATAGGGGGTTCTAGGTGGATGTGATTTTTAACTATTGTAGGGTTGTTTCTGAAGCTTCTGTGGACAGAGATTGTGTGTTCTGAGACAACCTAATATCAGCTAACCACATTATTATCTTGCCTGAAGTAAAAAGAGAAGTTTAAGTAGCCTGGCAGTCAAAATCACAAAAGCAAGTATGATTCTTTTCTTGATGTTGCAACAAAGGGATGGCTTAAATAAGTTTCTTAATTTTTGTATAAGTACTTAAAATCTCTCCGGCGAATATCCGATGTAGAACTAAATATGTATCTACATGGATCCTCACATACTCTTCCCGTTTAACCCCTACCATTCTTATTCTTATCGGGCTAAGGATCTAAATCCATTCAAATCTAATCGCAAGCACCACGATCAGCTTGTAGTCAACCTCAATAAGCTCGTGCTGCAGTATCCCCTAGTTCACATACACTATAGGTTAGGTTCGGTCTGATATCATTTGTTACAATTTAGGATGTCACTCAAAAAGGCTAGTCAAAAGGTACTTTTTGGATTATATAAGTATTCAGGATCTATCCGACGAAGAATTGATGTGGGATTAAACATACGCTCGCATGGGTCCTCACAAGTAAAATCTACTTACTACTAAAAACCAATGCAACGTTCGAGTTTAAATGTCCAATGCTATCTAAGCATATACTAAGCTAAGCAATTGTCAAGATTCACATGAAATAGGTGGTAGATAATATTATATGATAAAAGAGACATTAGCTTCACACGCTTCTTTGAAGTTTGAACCATAATATCATGCTCTTTGTGCATCATTGTGGTTTCCATATTTGCCTGCAGATGAATCGGTAAAAGGAGCCCCTTGGCTCTCTTCTCTCCATATGCAGGGTACATGAATGCATGCTAAACTCCGAAAGCTTTGCATTATATACGGGTAGATAGACAAATGCAACTCACATACATCCTATGGATGCTTTTATGAACGAAGTCCAAATGTAAATTTTGAAGCATGCATCAAAAGCAGGTGATTACAAACTAAAGTACAGTAAAGTTGTAATGTGAATCAAAACAAATGTAGTAAATAACTTGCAGTAGTCTGTAAAAACCTATCTTATACATGCTAAAAGATTTTTACTTTGGAGGAAGGAGCAGAACAGGAGGGAAAGTTCCACTTAGATATCTTAAATACTTAAATACAACCACCCCATGTATTATAAGATGAAAAATTACAATTTTGAAAAAGTTGATGGTTTGAAATAATTTATAATGATCATAAAAATTACCTAAAAGTATTTCATAATTACAAGAGCAAAATGTCCACTTTTATGGTGATTTCTCTTAAAGGGAGGTAAAACAATTACTGATAAATGCATTAAAATTTGAACAATTATTCAGGGAGAAATGAATCTTCTGTAGTATTTTGAAGACTCATGAATATATGCGTACCAAATAAAAGGCCTAAAGTAATTGGGGCTAAAGTGTCATTTTAATTAAATATGTACTCTGATATGTGCAATGCATGGAAGAAATTAAGAGATGGCACAAAGTAAACATTAAGAGGTGAAGTCCTGTTTTTTTTTTCTCCGAGAAAATTTTAGAAATAGAAGTGGAGTCACGCCCCCAAGGCCCAAACATTGCCATTATAAAGACATGACACATGCCTGACTAGATTTATTTCCCAGCCCAACCCATTTCATAAGCCCAATGGCCTTCACCTCGCAAAAGAGCTCACTGAAAAACTGAGAGAAATCCGCCAACAAGCACAGATGATCAATGTCTTGTTCTACACCATCCTGCCACAGCACCAGATATAAGAGGCTTGTAGGACCTGCTAAAAATATTTATACTTATTGATTAAGTTCTCTACATTATATAATGCCATTCCTAGTTCACTCTGGCCAAACAATTGAATCGTCCCTAAAGGCCTTTCAATTAGTTTGTGACACAAATGACAGAAATAAAGAACATCCAAGCAGAATCTAGGAGGAAGATGTTCGTATCTAGGAGGAAGATGTTCGTCGTTTGCAAAGCTGATTTCGATGAACAGCTTCTTTTCATTGGTGTGATGAAGAACAGCAAATTTACCTATTAGATTTAACAATTCTATCGCCAAGGATGTCCAATTTACATGCAGACAAATAACATTTTGGCTTATATATGCTGATAATTTAATCCAAAATGCGACTGCATGTTAGGAGCACTAAACTATGTGCCGTAGGTCGATGACCATAGGAGACAGATGATACAAAGAAATTTTCATAATTCACAAGGCCACTGGCTAATCTGGAAATCAGGCCAAAGAGTAATCTCCATGGCTAGGGTTGCTAACTCATCCGATCGGTCCAAGTCTTGCGCCTATTTCTGTTGAGGTTTTGGGTCTAAACTTTGTTTTATACCGAGTCCATTGAAGGATCAGTTCGGATCTAGGTTGGGGTAACAAAACTGTGTACAGGGTTTAAGCTGGTGGAGATCAGGTCTGAGCATGTATAAGGTATCAAATATTATATTTTAAGAAGTTAATTAAGCTAAAAAATCCATACTTTATGAAGTATCCAATACATACTGCAAAATTTTTAAATTGTAAATTATGAGCACTTGATAATCAACTATATTAATGAACTAAAATTTTAAAAATGAGACTTTACTTAAAGTCAAGTATAAATACTCAACATGCTCTAATATGTCATTAATTTTTATTTTTCAAATAACGAATATATAATGAAAGTTATATTATATAAATGCATATGCATACTTATACACATATGTATGTGCAAGAAAGCAATATGTACGTATGGAAGATTTGGGTTTAATACCGGTATTTTAGCAACAAATCTAATAAATGTGTAGTGTTTGGTGTATTGATTTTTTTTGGAAAGATGGTATGTGCAAATCGTATATTTTAAGAATAAGTTGGATCCATCCAACTGCACTTCATTTATAATATTTTATTTATTTTATAAGATAAATAGGAAAAAACTGCATGGTCTCAACAAATTATTTCTAAATAAATAAAGAAATTATATGTAAGAACCATAGCATTTTGTTAACTAATTGATAAATTGTTCACTGACTAATAATGCGAGACCATTAACATGCGAAATCTAATCTGTAAAATTATTTGATCTATGGATGGCATCATTGTAGTAAGTCATAATGCAGCATCATTGTAGTAAGTCATAATGCCTGAGGAAATAGAGTCATAAACACCTATACCATAAAATCATTTTTTGACAAAATGAAGAAGATATATCCAATAGAATCATATCCATAGAATACGATTCTAATCAAAATGCATACTAAAAAATGTAAAAAAAAATAGTCATCCACAAAACAATCCTTCCTTTCCTGGGACATCGTCCCACCAAATAAATAATTATAGAAATAAAGCATCGATGCAATTAGAAGAAGCAAATAGAAATTGAGTAAATAAAGTAAGAAAAATAGTCATTTAATGTATGTCTATGTATGTCTATGTATGTATGTACGTATGTACATATACATGCATGCATTCAGGTAATTAATATGCATTTGAGTCAGGTAGATAATCCTCAAACCCAAACAAATTAAAAGTTTCAATGGGTTTGACTGCCTGCATAGCACAATTTTCAAAGAAAATTGCTGACTGGAACAAGCAACTCAAATTTTCATCTCGAAATAGTTCCTACCAAGTCTCCACATACATCTTTTTGCATTTTGTGTGCAATTTTACCATGCAACATTAATTGAAATCCTGTTTCACTGCTGCCGTCTGGACTTGCAGTGGTTAATGAGGATTGTTTAAATCACAAATACATGAAGAAACCTGATATCTGAATAAATCCAACCATGATTTTTAATCGAATAAATCGTCCCCAAAGATACTTTATAACTGGTAATATTTCAAGTTCATAATTTGAAGTACCAAGGTAAAGCATTCCATGTGACCAAACAAGTACAGCTTTTCATGTATCCCACCAATCCTTTTTGCCCCTTCATTTACTAAGGCTATAGAATCTGCATTTAGACTAACACGATGAAAGCTAGCACTTCTATCTGGTAAATTGCTTTTATAAAGAATGCTAATGGCACACATATAACTCCCAAGAACTGTAACTTCATGTCACTGGTTTCTTCTTCATTGTCCAAAAGGCTGCAAAGTATCGATTCTGCAATTACGAAGCAACAATGAGATGTCTGCCCGTTACAATAGCATTGTACAATACTTGGTCAAAACTTCAATAACATAAAAATATAAGTGTTCTTAGAAATTGGAGAACTTCAGCCTATGCATGTGCACTTGGCATCATGACGAGAATTAAAGTGTAGGGTATTCGTGTCATCCATACAGTCTAGCTCAAGGGCCATTTAGAATTTCACAATCAAAACCAGGTTGTATAGGTACCAGCTCAGGACTTTGATAACACCTAGACCATAGTCTGCTGAACCGGTCGGTCAGAACCAATCGATTCAGCCTGTACCGTATCGGTACCGGCCTCCACCGGTATGGTATAACCATGGAATTCGGTTCCGACCTCAAGCCGAACGGTTTCTTGCCTGTACCAGTGGGAACCAGTGCGGTTCGCACCGGTACTCGCGGGGAAGAAGGGGGAAGAGAGGAGAGGAGAGGAGGAGATAGGGGAAGAAGACCTCTCTTGCGCCATCGGGCCTCTTTCTTCCTCCTGAGCACCTCGCGGGGAAGAAGACCTCCCTTGCTCGCAGGAGAAGGGGGGAAAGAGAGGAGAAGAGAGGAGAGAGAGAGCTCGGAAAGAAAAAGAGAAAGAAAAAAAAGAAAAGAAAAAAAAGAGATAGGCTGCAGGGAGCACCCCCACGCGGGGGCGCGAGTGGGGAAACGCATCCCCGACTCGCGCCTGCACGCGTTCCACGCAGTGGGAATCATGGTCCACGTGCAGGGCAGCGAGCCCACACGAGGAGATAGGGAAGAAGACCTTTCTTGCGCTATCGGGCCTCTTTCTTCCTCCCGAGCACCTCGCGGGGAAGAAGACCTCCTTTGCTCGCAGGAGAAGGGGGAAAGAGAGGAGAAGAGAAGAGAGAGGGAGCTCGGAAAGAATAAGAGGAGAAAGAAAAAAAAGAAAAGAAAAAAAAGAGAGAGATAGGCCGCAGGGAGCGTGCCCGCACGCGGGGGGTGCGGGCGCGGGTGGGGAAACGCGTCCCCGACTCGCGCCTGCACGCGTTCCACGCAATGGGAATCATGGTCTATGCACGGGGCAGCGAGCCCACACACTGCCCGTGTGGGCTTTTAATACGGCAGAGTTGCATTAAATGCCACTTTGTAGCATAACGCATCCGCGCATTTTTTTTCTTTTTTTTTCAAAACAAGTTCGGTACCGGTTCCAACCAATACCAGTCCTCACCGGTAGATCAGTTCAGTCGGTTCCGCGTACTTTGACCTAGACAATTACTATTTTTATGTGATTTGGCAGAATAAGGAGGCTTGGCTTTGATGATATACGATCATGTGCAGATTAACCAAAAAGATAACAAGCTTACTTGCATCATTGACCGAGGATTTGCAGTGTAAGTCGTCTCAATAATTTTCTCCATCTGTGGTTCATGGAACAAATACGTGGAAACATGAATCACTGAACTTCTCTAAAATCTATGAGGTTAAAAATTAATTGTAGATACCTCCAATTCAAATCCATAGTGGAAAGCAACTTTCTTCACATCTTCCAAACTGAGTTCAATGGACATCTCCTGGATGTCAGAGGAGAACAAGTTACAGCTAGCTCATTAAGTAAAAAAAATCAACCCATTATATATCTTATCTGCACTTGAAATTATATATACATACATCATCAGGTGAGTATGAGTCTGCAAAGTGATAAAGTAGAGGGCCCAAATTTATCCAGACCTGTTCATATAACAAGTATGAATCGTTCATACCATTAGAAGATAATACTTATCACTTACCAAGAAATAAGGCACAAAAACCACTGATTAAAAAGTTGGATCTGCTTACAAATCAAATTTTGAGAAAAAGTTGGTAAGGTTCAGGAATCTCTGAAAAGTTACTAAATGCAGAAGTTTATTCTAAACAGTTTCAAAAAAACTTACTCCTCCACTTTTGAGAATTTTTGATATTATTTCAATGTATTCAACAATGTTATGTGCCGTATCCAGGAAGAAACATGTTACAACAGCATCCCAAAATGCTGCAAGAACAAAAGGAGTGCAGTAAGCATATGAAAGAATTTCAGCACAATTATAGTGTTAAAGTATGTGACCTGAAATAAATCCAGAGAAACCCCTGTTGGATTAAAGTTAAGCGACACCTAGTTATCAAACTCTTACAGTGGAGGAAACAGACTGCAGCAAGCTTTCAAATGTTTAACATACAGCATAAGATTTAACTTTTTTTTTTTTGGGCGCAAAGAGCATGGCTTGGTTGACCCATGCATATGCAGTCAGCTTTGTGAATCCTCCACAGATTAATAAGATGACTTCTTGTGTCCTTAGTTTCAAGTCATGGGGAAATTACAAGGAGTGAAAATTGAGTTCCTAGCAAGAGTTGCAACAAAAGAAGAGTAACTCTTCAACCTCATTTATTTTTCCCATCTCTTTTCTAACAACTTGTAGTAACCTCATTTATAGAGCTGCCCCAACTCTATAACATAAACTTACGAGATTCCTGCCAAAAGGTTATGTACAGCTTACATTAGGCCTGTCTAACTCAGCCACTGGCTTTGAAAATGCATGTTTGATTACTTAAACTACAATCTGGAATTCCAACACACTACTGATGTGCTAATTTTGTGGTCTAAAGCGAAGTTTGAGTTTTCATTGTGTATCTATTTTTCAAAGAAAAAGGATTTTCTAAGCATGATCATAAAGCTAATCATAAAATTGACACCCATTAAAGGCATACTTTGAACCTCCTTATGCACGGAAAATTTACCATCCTGTTCTTCTTAAAATCTAATTCTGATTATACCTTCTTGACTTTCATCATTGTAGACCTCAACAAAGTCACCACCACACATAGAAAAGCCTTCAGTAATTCCTGCACTGTTGGTGATTTAAGGGCAATAGTAACAAGAGGAGAGGATAAGACACGTCAAACAACAAGGACAAAAATGCTAAGAAGCCGTGTTATTGGATACAGACATTTCTATAGAAGGAACATAATAAAGGATCAAATATATAGGCAAACACAGAATAACAATTCTACCCACCATTTTTTAACACTGATTGGCAATAATATGGATGTCAGACTTTACCTACATTATAAATAATGACAAAATTAACAAGAATCATTAAACCATCACATTGTATTGCAAACTGAGAGTGCTTAGGCAATTAATAATCTAATGGCTTAAATGATAATATGAAGCATTTAAAATACCTAAGAACCAGAAAGAAAATGGTTCTAAGTATTCTTTCGTCAATGCATCAAGTAGCCATAAAACAAATGGATTTCAATAAGAAAATGTATGTTTTATATGTGGGGTGTATAAATCAACAATCACATTGTTAATCATAATCAACTTAACTTCAAACACATGGATCGATTTAAATAATTTAGATTCTTCCAAACCATAAACAAAAATAAACTATTTAAAATAAACCTGCCACCACTCAATGCATGATAAGATGGTGAAAAGAGTCCAAAACATAAACTCTATATTTGCTTGACATTTCAGATGTTGCATATCATTGATGAACTAGATTAATTTAGATAATTCATCACATCAATTGCACCAGTAGTATTTAAGGTTTGATCCCCATTTCTAATAGTCAGAATGCAGCTCAAAGATATGCACATTTGACATCATGAAATGCCAAACCGCTTGAACTACCCAGTTTGGGGCATACCGAACTATACCGCCCCTACACTAAGACGGTACAACCATTTAGCTCGAAATAGCGTCTGAAATGGTGGTTCAGGCCCGAACCAAATCGAACCACCTGTTTTGGCTTGATTTAGGGCAGTTCGGCTTTCCATTCCCCTTGAATGATTGAGAGAGAGGCGGAGAAGGTATGGGCACCTGTTTTGGCTTGATTTAGGGTAGTTCGGCCCTCCCTTCCCCTTGAATGATGGAGAGGGAGGCGGAGATGGCCTCCTATCACCTCCCTTATTTTTTCGACCAAAAAAATCAGGAAAATGGTGGATTTTCATGGATTTAGCTTAGATCCAACCCCAAAATAGGTAAAGGGCCCTCTCCCCTTCCCTCTCCTCTCTTTTTTCTTTTCCATGTTGAAAATCAGCAAAAAAGGATGAAAATGAGGAAAAATCATGCCAAATTTTTAGATTTTGACGTAATTTCATGATATGCTATAGCTCTACAGATGATCTATGCAATGCAGGCAAAGTTATAGTTTTTTTGATAAGTCTATAAATTTTTAGATTAAAAAGTATATATTTTCATATTAAAAAATAACAATAAATAAAATAGTGATCAAAAATTTTTTATAAAATTGGTAGCATGTTTGGGTATTTTCTATCACAATTCGTTAGCAATTTATGTAAATTTGGGCATTGATCATACGCATAGAGAACTAGGCTCAAATTTAAATAAATCTGAAAAATAAGTGGTCATTTGTGCATGCCATAGGCTAAGAAAAATATATGTAGCACCCCTCATAAGATGCTACGCTGATCCAAATTAAAATTAATTTTCTTGATATTTATAATTAACCATTATTTACTTAATTAAGTATTATTTTTAAATTAAAAATAATTTAAAATTTTAATAATACAAAAAATAAAAAATTGGTATTATATATGGATACTTCAGATAGTATTCTCTAATGGCTGTGAGCGCAACTAGTTTATCTTCATCCTTATCCACAACAAATAGAATAATCGTCTCATGCAGAAGCGCTTGAATGATCTTATATATATACATAACAATCTACATCTAATGTTGAAGTGTATTAAAGAGGAAGTGGACCTAAATTATGATGATCCACTTCACAATAACTTTGAATATGATAATGAAGATTAGATAATTGGTTGATTTGTGGGCCATCAACCACAGCTAGAGCTAAATGAGCCACAATACCTTCTCGACCAGCCAGGCTGGGGTGGATACAAAACGATGGATAGAATGACACATCCAGTCGAGCAGTTTCAGAGGTTAGACAGAAGTTGGTCGTTATAGAACTCCATGTTTGATACATCCTTCCAGAGATTTGATCCGAGAAGAAGCCACCACGATACCCGATCTACTTAGGATGATGGGTGCAGTCAATCTACCAAACAAAGCCATGCAGACAGGAGCATCCAAGAAAAGGAGGTAGTTCCTCAGATCAACAAGAAAGAAAAAAGAACGAGAACTGTAGCTCCATTGGAGAGAGATGATGATGAGTCAATTTGCTCAAGAGACTAGGAAGCACTTAAATGACCGATTTTCCAAATCGTTTCACAATACCAATGATAATGACAGTTCCAACGATGATGCCATCTAGCGGCTAGGGAGGTAGCAGTGGATGTGGCATGATTAGCATGACTCATAGCCAACAATCATCGATTCACTAGGAGCCTTGATTCACTCAAGCCACCCAGGATACAGACCACAATGCATAACTTGATAAAGCCCGCAGGCATATCATTCTATATAAGAGATAGACCCTTCGAGGTCATTGTGGAATAGAATACCTGGATGCATCTAGATCCGAGTCATATACCAAATCCTTTTCTACACACCCAGGCTATGCCCGCATGGATATCGTTCGTCTCAAGCATCGTATTCGAGTGGGTACTATTTTCCACAACCCCAGTCAACTAACGAGTCAAATTTCATTGTCACGATCTTCAAATGGCTAACCCAGTATTACATAGAGGATTAGTATTAAGGATGGCTTCAGCGAGCGCATATTATGGGATGCAGGAATATGAGGCAATTCTCTTAGAAGCTTGAATATTCCAAATCCAGACTATGATCGCAAGCCTAATATCTATGAGGGACATCGACACTCCATAAGATTTTAGATGTCGGCACGTATTTTGTAATTTAAATCTATTAAATCAACTCTATTTGTTATATTGTAGTATTTTCACTTATAAATAGTTTAATTGTACTTCAATTCCATTTCATGACCAAAAAGATATTAGAACAACATCGAAATTATAAATTAAATAACCATAATCATCAAAATAATAAATGAAAAGAAAAGAGACTAAAAAACAAAAAAAAAATAAAAAATAAAGAAAATGTCGTACTGGTCAGATGACCAATATGCCACCCTATGCCATCTGTCGGTACAATACCAAACTGGAAGTATACCAGTGGCCGACCAGTATGGCATTCGATAACGGTTCGGCAATCCTTGTTTGACACAACTGCGTACAAGTATATATACGTATAAATATACATTAGAGGCATATGACGAGTGCTCTTCATATTTGAAAATGTAGGACATGTTTATTAAATTCTTATGACCTTCCCTTTTTCACCACACATAATGAAATGGCAGGCATTGCCACATATTATCAGTTAATTTGAAGGGCCACAGAAATTATATGATGGTAAATTTGAAGGACAAACATAATGCTGCAGCAATCCAACCAATCTTCATCCTTTCTGTTATTACTAAATTTGCAGACTAGCATCTAGAGAAAAGCTTACAGATAGAATAGTTTGCACTTATGATCACTTATTACTTAAACATTACATAATCGATGTGATAATCTCAAAAGTGGTACGTAATCAATGTGATAATCTCAAAAGTGGATGCACAACACATGGCATTTTGCTTGTTATTGTATTAAAATTTGCAGATTTCCATCTAAAGAAAAGCTTATATATAGAATAGTTTGCAATCAAGATCAGTTATTATTTAAACATTACGTAATCAATGTGATAATCTCAAAAGTGGATGGCACAACACAAGGCCTTTTCTCTTGTTATTGTGTCATAACATGTCACATGGGGATCTATGAGTTGTAAAGAATGGTTCCGGCATGAGATAGGGAAAGCATGTTCAAGAATGTTATAACACAGACAACTTCTCCTAAAGGCATTCCGTTTTCTTGCAATCTTCCCCTAGAAGGACCCACTCATCCCCTTATGGTAGATGCTCTTGGTTGCCATCCTCAGAAAGCATCTTCAAAGTTTGGAAGGGGACCATAAGTTAGTGGTTCAGTAAATGATAAATTATTTCAATTTTGCAAGTGAGACTTTTCTTGTGGAGATATTTGAGGCAAGGTATGCAGCAACTTAATGCAATGATGTAACAAGTTGGGGTTATCAACCCTGACTTGTTCATGTACTAGTACAGTACAAGACATGGTATGCCCTCTGTATCAACTCATGGTTCACAGGACCCAACAATACCTACATGATGATATGCCATGCACCAGGAGTCGAGGCAGTATAGTATGGTCGAACTAGGTTAACTTCAAGACCCATTAGATGCATCAGACACTCATGCCTTGGACTCAAGGTAAAGATCTTACACCTTGCCTTGGTCTTTAATTGTACAGCCAGAATTAGGACAATAGTTGGAGTGTTACAAGATCTGGTTTCTTATAGAATAAAGCAGAACCTTTCCATGTTGACAACATTGAAGGGCTAAATTTATATTGATAAACATTTCCTCAACATTTAGGCTTTTTCACCATCCAGCTTTATTCAGTTCTATGCCATTTAAGTTAAAAGATTAAGCATCCAACTAATCAGTTTTTGTCCAAATACTAATGGCTTACAATTAAAGTTTTTAACCTTTTGGATGGGGACCCTAGAATTATTGGCCTCAATATGTTTGAGGAGTTCATGATATTTGTGTGAAAAAGATGAAAAGAGTGTGGAGCATGGCAAGTTGGAGGCAGTACTGAGATGGTATTTTCTTGATTTGGTCCTTAATATCATATGGTAGGAAGTAGATCAATAAACACCATCCACAAGATTATGCAAATCTACCACTTTGAGCCTTCAGATTTGCATCCAACAGTTACTTACTGGGTACAATCACCAACCTAAGTCAATTCCAAATATGGGCTTCTGTGAGCCAAGTGTGCCCTTATAGACAGGATTTTCCACTTTCCACTGTCCAACACAAGTAAATAACAGATAATGTATGAAAACTATGGACAACTTCACCTTGTAATGGTCCATCCATTTTATGATACATGGTAAATAAGATTCAAATATCTTCTGTCTTTTGGAACTTGTTTAGATGTCACATGAATAAAAGAATCTTTTGCAACAAAAGAAAATGAAACCCATGTTAAACTTTCAACTTTCAAGTCACACGAACCATGGAGAAAGTGATGAATAACCAACTGGCCAATGAGGGGCCATAAGAAGTCCAAAAATAGAGGGTTATATATTCTGAAAGTGAATCAGGAAAAATGTATGAGGAGCCGGTAGGATATATGGTGAGGAAAAATCCAAAAGACTTGCATTAAATAAAGCCTCGATTTTTGATGGAAACAAACAGGTCAAAAAAATTATATAATAAAGACAAAGTGAATGGAATAAGGTTGGTTGTTTATGGTTACAACCTATAACAAAGGTAGTCCGAAATTCCAATTAGTAGAGCCTTTCATTTTACAACTTTACATGCTTTACTTTCACCAACATTTTTGAAGCACCATTAGCCCATCAAATGGCATTCAATTTTCTTCCGATTCAGAGTGATGAAAGCACCACCAAGTATGGGATGAATGATAGGAGGTCCTCGACAAGAAAACATGGCTAAAATATACTAACAATTATCATGGCCTTCAGAGATTCTTAAAAAAAAAAAAACATTACATAGAAGAAAAAAAATAGATTAACAGTCACACCATTATAAGAAAAATGAACATAGGGTAAGCAACAAATACCTTGCTGCATGAATATCTGGAAATGAAACAGGCCGAAGTTGGTCCCTGTCTGAAAGAGTATTACAATTGCTATGGATCCAAGGATAAATCGTCCATTCATTGGCCACTTGAGTACTGATAAAAGAACAAAGTATTTGTCTTAACTGGATTGCATAAGAATGAAGAATGAAGAATTACATGATATTTGATTATGATCTTCTAATTGTCTACAAGGTTAATGAGATGAAACAACTCAAAAAGCAATCTTAACCAACTTACTGGTTGAGGATAAAATTTGAGCAGATCATCATATAATATGAAAATTCATTTCCTTGGCATATAAAACCTGTTCAATGAAGGCAATGAGTGGTCACTACTAAGCAACAAAGTAAGAAAAGTAGTTATTTATTTCTGCTGTAGACTTTTCTGCATACCAAGACATGAAATTTCCAAAGCTAGTCTCCCAAGTCCAGCACCAGGAACTAAACAACAAGGAGGCCTACAAAAGCTCAAAAATATAGGTTAAAATAACCACTAATTAATGACAGCAAGGCCTTGTTCCCAATTTATATGATAAGTATCACTGCTTCATTCATATAACATACGTGGTAACAAAGTTCATAAGACCAATATTGGGGATCACACTGGTATGTTACTAGTTCAATAAGGTACGATATGTAACATGCACCGAGACTAGCTCTCAACACTTTTTTCTCACTTCCAACTATAGTACTGCCCGACCCATACCACCAAGTACGGGGCAGCTCCACTTGGTTTGAACCCGTAGGATTAGTTCAGCTCATATATCAAATAAAACCTTGGTGTCATACTCGGTACCTTACCAGACTCGGTACCTTACCAGTATGGCATGAGATGGTTGGTATGGGATTGTAAGGGTTAGGATGACAGGCCTTGCATGGCAGAATGTCTCAACAAAAGATCGGTAGGATCTTTGAGATCAGGTGGGGAAAAAAATGTAGAAGATATTAGAATAACTGCAAGGAACTCTGCATGCTGCCAAATATTATGCCTAAACAACTAGGAAGTCATGAGAAAATTGGTCGAAGGTATGATTCAATGAAGATGGTAAAGTATCAATTATCTATGGCATCACCTCTATTTCAAGAAAACATCATCATATTTCATCTATTTTCTTCCTTGTAAAATTCTCTCTCAAACTAATTACAGAATAACATATGTATATACCAGATTCAAAACTTAAATATTTTTCGATGTTGTTAAGCTCTGTATCCTCTATAATTTGTTTTACCATAACATTCCATGCCTTCTTAGTTTAACAGATAAAGTGCAAAATTAACAGTGGCTGCTAATGGAAATAGAGTACCTTTCCTTAGATCGACCTGGAAATATGCGATTAAGCTCTGTGAGGATAGGCTTATAACATTGGTCGCGTTCCTTTTGACCCTATGGAATAATAAGAAACAAAAATTAAAAAAAAAAAAATCCTTTTGCAATTAGAGGAAAGTTTGTGGAAAATAAAAAAGAACTATCCAACTTTGAAGTACATGTCATACTAAAGACACTAAGAGATAAGTACCTCTGCTGCCCAGTCTCTGACTATGTTCCTTATGATACATCTTACCTGACACGAAAAAGAGAGGGAAAAAAAAAGGCATAAGAAGTATTTAGGCATGAGTTGAATTCTCCAATGAAGACATGCATATAGTGTTCTTTTCGAAAAACAAGCAACCAGAAGTCCTAATAGAGATGAGAGTAACTAAAAAAATATATGAAGCTCAAATTCCAATTAAAATTTAAAATGGATCAAACAAAATCCTCATGCCAAATGGTGCCGCCGAACAAGTCGGTAGTGGACGATACAGGGTGGTTTTGCTTGGTTCAGACCATACAGACTGGTTCAGCTCATATACTGAACCGAACCTCAATACCTTATCGGTATGATATAATACAGTCAGTACAAGGTGCTGGACTTGATATGGCAGACCTTGCTTTAGAGAGCTAAGAATGTAAATAAAGCACATTCCCAAAGGATACACTAAAACAGGAGCCAAAATCATCAAAAAAATTACATGTAGTGAACCACAGCATGCTAGCAATAGTATAGTCAAAATAACTTGTCAGCTACAACGATATGCCAATTAATGTAAAAAAACAAAAAATTCTAAAATTTATTAAATACAACTGGAAACTGCAGATCTATATTGGTAATATCAAGGAAAGAATTGCTGTCACATACTCTTCAAGTACCAATTATAATTATTTATTAATATCTTAAGATTATGAATAGTTAAATTAAAGTAAAAGAACTAGACAAGGCATAGAATACATGTGCTATGTGAACCAAACGCTAAATTCAAGGGAGCAGCCTTGTCACACAGCATGATACAATGACCAAGGCTGATGTCATAATAAAGAAACCATGGGCTTGGGACATTTCAGACCTTATTATTTTCCAGCTTTCCGTACAAAGCCATGTAGTCTGTTGTATATTGATGTGTTTTTCCCTTTAAAAGACTTACCACGTCTCAAAAATTCAAAAATAATCATGGTGCTTGAAAGAAGTACAGGCAAGTGATTGATTGTGAGCAGTAAATTTATACTTACTAGAATGTGTCAGCTCATATAGCTGAAGGTAAGTATAGGCAGAGGATGGATTAAAGATCCAGAAAGCACTTACATTACAGAATTTTACATCTTCAAGGAGACCTTTATGGGAACGTGTTGGTACAAAGAATTCAAAGAAACTGACATAGATTGTCACGGTTGCACTATATTTCTAGAAAGAGGGCAAACCATCAGTGCATACAGCTGAAATAAAAGCAGATGATGATATTTATGTAATAATTTGGGCATGAAAAGGGGAGAAAGATATCAATGAAATATCTAATACAAAAAGAGCAAAAAATACAAATCGCACAGCCAGTTTTGGTGAAAAAAATATACAAATACTATCTAGGCTGTGTTTAAATGTCTTTAGTCTCAAAATCATATGTTTACTCTTTTCCTAGATTCAAAATTTTTGAATTTGGGAAGCTGAGATTTTACATAAGGCATTAGGTTGTAAAATGAAGGAGGCTCAAAAATGGTGAAATGTGACGAAAGGAAAATGAATTTGAAACATTCTGCTCAAAGTAGAAATTCACAAAGAAATTACTTTTAGGACTTTCATGAAATTTCATTACACAAACACACAACACTATTATAAAATTAAGACTTGTAATTTCAAAAATCATTTAATTTCAGGAAATATCAAAATTTGTTTGCACATGCAAGCAAACCCTTAACATGGAGATGACTTGTCCAATAAACCTTGAAGAAGGGTTAGAGTTGACATGGAGAAACGGGGCATTGTGAGATTATTACGGCCAAAGTGGTGGTAAGCAGCCAAGCTTCAAACGATTTATGCATGGTTAGGCATAAGGACCAGATGATATTCCAATACAAGTTTGTAAGCTTATTAGTGAAATTAGATTGCATTAGGATCAGTAGCTTATCAGTGAAATTAGATTGCATTAGGTGACTAATATATGGAATGTGATCCTAGACGATGAAGTTGCTTGAAGACATGAGTGGAGTGGTTTAATTCTTAAAAGTTCAAGAAACATGCAAAATTCTACAGATGATTGTCTCATGCTGAGACGAACAAAGGCATGTTGGCTTCTCTGCTAGTTCCCCTTTGCCTTTAAAGAAACTCCCTCTCTTGGATCAAATTGGCATAGAACTCTCATTGAAGATCCTAAACCATACTACAAATGGCAGAACCAAGATTAAAGTTTGTGACAAGCAAATGCAATTCATACTAAGAAAATCAATATTTGCAAAGGATTTGATGCTTAGGCAAATCCAAGAGATCAAAACAAGCAACAATTAACACAAAACTGGCCCATAAAGTAAAATTTTCAAGGATAAAGAGATGTCAGTCAATTACTCCAAAGACCAAATTGGAATATGAAATGCAACTTCAATGGAAGATTAACCAAAAAATGAATTGAAGGAATAACTCATAATACCTCATATCTAGTATGGAATGGAGTTGAGAGATAATTGACAGTGGTCTTAGTAAAACTAGAACTTACTACACATAGTGAAAAGGTGCTGGCAGCAAACTCAATGGAAAATTCTATGATACAAAATGCTAGATATCTATGTTACATAAGGCTGCAACTCAAGCAGGTTGGATTGGGTTGAGGGAAACTAACCAAACCAATCTCTAAATCTCTCAACCCTAACCCAACCCAATCCAACCCTGTCCTGGGTAGGGAATTCTCTAACCCAACCTCGCCCCATCTTAAGCTAAATTCAATTTCGATCAGGTTAGCTGAGTGAAGTTGGGTCAGTCGGGTTGAGTTCCGTTGTACCATGTTAATCGGGTTAAATCAAGTTCAGTAGGAATTCTAAGATAAGCAAAAGGTTTGGAGCATTCTTATTGGATTAACATTGGTCGAATGAATCGAGACCTCAATCATTCAAAAATTTCAATGGTACATTTACATATAATTTAACAAGATTAGAGATATAACTATATAACATATAAATAATATATAAAATAAAAATATAAATTAGAAATATAAATTAGAAATATAAATATGAATTATTTATTTATTTAAATATTGTGTCAGGTAAGGTTAGATTAAGTCTAGTTGAGTTGGTTCGGGATTTATCAAGGACAAATCTACGTTAGTTTGAAGAACAACCCTAATCCAACCCTATTAAGATCAAGTTGCGATTTTCGAGCCCAAGTCCAACCCAAATTTATAAAATCTCAACCTGACCCTACTTAATGAGTGGGTTGGGCAGGCAGGTTCAATGCGCCCAAACCAAGTTGCACTCCTTAGTGTTACAAGGATTCAGGCTTGTGTGGCAAGTGTAGATATATGTCTGGATGTTTGGTACAATGGAGGAGATAGAGAACTTTATATGAAGCCCAAGAATGCTTCAAAAAAAGGGTCTAAAGTTTAAGTCCATTAAAGAAGGAATAGGGATAATATCATCTATAAAAACAAAAGATAAGAGAGGTGCATGTATGGAGGTGGCCACTATTATGAACAAGTGAGGCAAAAATGGGGGTTAAGCTTATGTCAGCTTAGATGGAGGCAATGCAAAAGGATACAATAAACTTGGCCTAACTATTCATTTAACAGTTATAAGGAAAAAAAATGGTGGGCAACGATGCCAGAAAAGGATAACAAGTTCAGACCCAAGTGGCTAGGCAAAGGATATCTTGCAAATATAATTGACTAGATGTTAATTATGGAGAATGCGAGCCAAAAAATGGTGGTACGATTATTGCAATAGTGTAGGAATTATATTGTGGGGGTTAGTTTGTTTTTTTGTTTCACTTGCAAATGCGTTATGTTATCCACTTGCCTTGGTGTTGCTTTCTTTTCTTGTTAAAATGTCCCATAATTGTAATGGTTTTAGTTGCAATCAGGTATATAATTTCTTGGCCAACACCTAATCTTAGCGAATCCTACACACACCCACTCAGTATTGTAAGCCAAGAATGTCGAAGCACCTCATAGAAGACTCACATTAAGTTTGATGACCAACTTTAAAAAATTATGAACCTTCCAAGTAAGAGTTTGCTCCATAGCATACCCATCTGTATTCTTATGGTGTTATCAAGAAAGTATACTCCATTTACATGTTACTCTTGAAATATATAGAAACCCTTTTAATTAAATAAGCGCAGAGCAGCTACATTATCCAAAAATGATGCATAGCACAGAAACCATACCTTGTCAACATCAACTAGAGGGACATTCAACTCCAATGATTGATCCATCCAATCAAGTGGTGAAGTAACCTAAAATATGTAAAACACTAACATAAAAGACAAGGAAAGAAAATTATATACTACCATAGTACAATTATCCTACAGCAAATCATAATCTGTGCAACTCAGCATGACCAGAATTTCCACTTCTGACATAAACTTAACAAAGATGGTGTGACATTCAGCGCCCAGGAAAAGCATGCAGATGCTTGCAGAAGAACTTTAGTCTGATGAAGGAATTATGGACAAACAAACAATAGTTTAAATTGCAGATACAACCATCTTACATTTCCATTATCAGTAGAATCATGGCAGCATGAAGCTGGATCACCAGTAACATTGACATCATCTCCACTAATACACGATTCTGTGTGGTGTTCAGAAGTAGAAGATTTGTCCGCAACAGAGTTGCACAGATTTTCCATATGGATCTCCTGTTCGTATCCACAGAAGTCAAATTTCTAAATGAAATGGTACTGAAGATTCCTGACAGTAACCTGTGCCTGGCAGCCTTTTCCAGAAACCATGTACTAGAATTTCACAGAACATGAAGTATTTTAGATGATTCATGTGTAGCACCTTTTTTTCGTTACTGCTTTTCTGAGAGCTAGGAGTTACATCATTCCCTCTGCAGAAATTAGATGACTCAAGCCCAGAAACAATGCTTCTAGTAGCAGAAACAGGCTGCCCTGTGCAAATATCTCTCTCTTGAGAGCTGGAAGAGACTTCTGTATGAAGATGATCTCCAGAGACATTCTTTAAGTTCCCATGTTCATCAATATCTATATCCTGGCTCATGTCAAAAGGAGGTTCGAATGCCTGTAGAATCATATTGGAGCAATAATCACAGAGGAAACGTTATTGTTTCGACCTTTTGCAGAGCTCAGTATGTACTTGAATATAATTCCAACAGCTCTTTTATCAAGAGAAGCAACCAGATAACAAATATTCTCTCTCAAGTACAGGATAACTAACATCGATCATGGTTGATGAAATATATCTGGTTAGTCAGAAGAAAAATGATAAAAAGATTTACCTGAAGCATGCTAATAATAAATTGTGTGTTCAGAGATATGCACCTGCAAAGTAACTAACCAATCAGGATCTGCCTCTACGTTCATGTTCCCCAAGAAATATCACATGCATAAGCACAAAGATACTGCATCTTAAAAGATGTAACTGGCAGTCTTTCTTCATACTTGTTTAATTCAAGCAATAGGATAAAAGAAGTTAAAACAAACCTTGATCAGAAATGATCATGAAGCATGTAATTTTCAAATCGTATGTTTTTACATGCACACTTATGTTATACCAGATTGTTACAACCATCCAACTTGGACAAGGGTTACCAGTTTAGGAAGCTTGCCAACTCAGAAGCTCTAAAGAATCCAGTAAAAGCATCATCATCAGGAGAAGAATAAAGCACTCTCGAATGAGTATCAAAGGAAAAATAACAAGCCCAATAAAGTAAAGCATATTGTATGTCATTTAAACGAAAGGCATATGCATATCTTCATTCTGATAATATCCTAAAAGCAATGTCCACTTAAACACTCATAAACTAGAGACCCTCATGTGAGTAACAAAATCAGATACATCATATATCTCCCATACAAAAGGAGCATCTTTCTTTAGTTTAACAAACTTGGATATAGATCCTCAACAAGCTTAATGTAATTACAAGAATTTTTATCCCCATCACTTCTTCATTCTACAATCCTTGGTTATCTTCACCACCAAAACCACCACCAATTAGTAGGCAGCATTGAAGCACAAGGTTGTGATCAAGATTTCAAATACCGCAAGAAAGATACTTTATGAATGTTACAGTATTGTCAGTACCATTCTAGTAGGTTTCTGTCACTAGTACACACTATGTCATTACAGGATGCGGTCATGCACCATGTGTCAATACACAATACCATATTGTTCAGACAAAATATCAGTACAATGTCCAGTACTGCTATTTGAAACCTTGGTTGTGATCAGTGGCAAGCCAACATGTGCCCTAGATATGCACATCCACTATGTAGTTCCAGGTTCCAAGCCCACCCGAGAATCATAATGTGTGTTTTGGGAGCCACGTCCACTAGACAATACTAAACACTTTATGATTTGATAGTGCCATAAGGTAGGGACCATGTACATTAAATGCATGAATATTAGTCGTTATGATGCATGATCTTCCAAAACAAAAACTCAATACAACATAGATAAGAAAAGCTTTGTATGATATTTATGAACTTAGAAATACAGAATGTCTTTGAGTTCCAAAACACAGTATTACGTATATATCTCCATTTCATATTTTGACAATATAGACATTGGATTAAGTATATAACCTCCAATTCACATTTAGACAATATAGTGACCAGTCCAGAAAGCATGCGAACATATTCCTGCCATGAAGATAAGTTGGCAGGCTTCTTTCTAAATTTTTTTTGTATTTTTTTGTGACCAAGCATACAACGACTAAACACCACATTAAATTTCTTTGCACATGGAATTCTGAATTATGATCTGAGCAATGTTAGTCTGAAAATTAACTTACTGTCTAAGTCTTCGGAATTTTGAAGGCAGATGAGAGAGAAGTGCCTGCATAACAAGCATGAGAAAATAAATATATGCTTGTAGTTTACATAAAATGGAAGCAGCTCCTTATGATTGCCAACAGCTAGATTGATCCCAATGAATGCAACAAACATGCAAAAACCTAGTGGCAGAAGATAGCAGCATCAATAAACCAATGTAGGATTAGAATATCTGCTATTTCACATAACAAAATGATTTAATTAATCCATGGAAAACTGACAAAAGGACAACAAAGATTAATGGAAAATTGAAGTGGGGACAAATCAAAGTCATCTAACATGGAAAACACTCACCTTATTGGCAGGTGAAAGTTTTTTAAATGATCTTTCATATCTTCTAACATCCGCCTCAGCAGCATCAGGATAACTGAAAATATGTTACAGTAAAGGAAAAAAAAAGGACACAGAGATGAATAGAGATGATGATGCCTAAAGGTTATATTCCAAAAAATACACTACATATTCATCAAAATAAAAGGAGAACATAAATAAAAACAAGCTTAAAAAAAAAAGCCCCATTGGTAACCAACAATATATATTTGGGAAACTGACCTCACGTCACTAAATAGCAATTTGTCCTTTTATAAAGATTTTGGTGAATACCGAGTAGAAGACTTTTAAGTGTGGAGGAAGAAATAGACATTGAGAAGACTTCTACACAATAATCATGGAAGATGACAGCTCATCAATCACAATAAATATTGTAATGCAAGCATATGGTTTTGTTTTCTTCAATTGACAGAAAACCATTTTGTATGAGCAAATGAATGGTAATGATGTATGGAGTCATGCAATATACAGGGGAACGATCTTGTCTACAGCTGTAGAATAAAAAATAGGGGGAACAACTATATAATTTTCTCCCCAAAATCGAATTATCTATACTCAAAGTAAATTTTTAGTAGAAAAATATTCTTGGATAGGATGAATGATCGAGCAGAAAGCAAAAAAGAAAATAATCATTCCCCACAATAAGAAATTTATGATCCATAGCATGATAGATGAAGAGAGATCAGGATTGCCAAAATGATATCATGTTGAAAAAAAGGCTGTTTTTCCGTCCAGTCCTTGGTAATAGCTGCCTAACCACATCCTAAGACTTGGCCAGGGTAGCGGTCTAAAAAAAATGGATATATAAGATTTACTAATATTTGAAGGTATGTTCAACTTTTGACTACTTCCATGAGCTTCTATATAATGCTTAACGAAGAGATCAAGAGTCGCTCTACCGAAATGGGGGAGAGTTAAGAAATTTCGTGTTAATGCCCTCTTAATTGGTCCGTCTCCTTGCATCCATGATGTTTGAGCATAAGTCTAAGAGAATTCCTACATCGCACAAACCTTGAAAAATCTTCGAGTTACAAAGGCATGTACAGGAAAAGTATTCATATCCTAGCGCTCAGCAAAATAGATACGATTAAAGAAACCACTTAAATGCTATAAACTATCAGGACTCAAAAAAAAAAAAAATCAAAAAGACCAAGCTGGAGAAAAAATTGCGGATGCTTGTCCGCATCCCTTTCAGCAGCGATACAAAGACTGTCTCACTTATAAGCTAATCGATGAAACCAAAATCACAAGAAACATCAAAATTCCAACAAACAGGGAAAAGAAAGCAGGACGAAAAGTTGTTCGAAAAAGCGAGCAGAAAGGGGCAAACGTCGAGACAATAGCAGCAGCAAGGAGAGGGGAAATAGAGAGAGAGAAAGGAGGAGGAGGAGGAGAGATTGGAGTTATTTACTTGAGGTAGGCGTTGATGATTCGGCGGAGGGATTTGATCTCGAGGGCTTCTTCCAGCTTGCTGTAGCGCCGCTCCCCCATCGATCCCTGCTCGACGGACTAGTTGTCGAAGGTAACGCCGCCGCTTCTTGCCGGTCTGCGGCCCACCCGAGAAATTTATGTAGCGGGTTGGGTGCGTCTCCTGGGCTGATACTTCACCCCCCGCTCCAGCGCCCTAACTTGACCCACTGAAGGCTAAAGTGCTTGGTGCCGACCGCATTATACTTGAAAGAGACTTAACTACGGTGATAGAGTAAATTCGGAGCAAGAGTCTCAACGTAAGTTCGAATATGCTGCTACATGATATTCATTGCCTTTTAGATGAGGATGGCCTCTTATGGGCTACAGATGTCTACAAGAAGGTGAACAGCGCGGCAGACTAGGTGGCCTTATTTGCGGCCCACCACTCAGAAAGATTCATCTGGGTTACCATGCGTTTGTATCTCGATCTTTGTGTTATTTGCTCTTTTCTGATTTTGTTGGTTGTACCCTGTTCGACGCGTATGAGATGTCGTTGTACTAAAAAAAAAATCTCAAGTTGGGATCGAGATTCGAGATCGAGCGTTGGGTTCATACAGTATGGCCGCTGGTGTTATTCCTTGAGGTGATCATCAAGTGCATCAAATCCCTAGGAAAATTGGAACTCTAGCGAGTGAGGGAGGTCAAAGTAGTGCCAAGATTTGCTAGATCGAAGTTAGGCTGATTATGCTCTCTCTTCACACGAGTAGTCTCCAAGTTATATAATTGTCACAATTCATGACTTCATCCAAAAAGACTAATCAGAAGATAATTTTTGGATTCTTTAATCTATATAAGTACACAAGATCTTCTCGGCAAATAACTGTTGTAGGACTAAATACATACTCGGATGGATTCTCACATACTCTATCTATACCATAGCTTTTGTGAACTAGAGAACACTGCAATATGAAGTCATTGGGGCCGACCACAGACCGATCGTGGTGCTTATGATTAGATTTGAATGGATTTAAACCCTTAGACTAACGATAATGTTAGGGCTTAAATGGAAGAGCATGTGAGGATCCATGCAGACGTGTGTTTAATCCCATATTAATTATTTATCGGATAGATCTTGAGTACTTATACAGTTGAAGCTTGTTATATCGATTCTTTGGATATCTAGAAACACAATTGCATGGCATGCTTGTTCTCATGTTTTTTTTTTTGCAAGGGAAATCAAGCAAGAAGGCTTGAATCTTGGCTTGTTTTCTTTTCTTAACACCTTTATGGGAACATTTCATGGCCTGGATCACAATTATCCTGGTGCACTCAGATTAAGATTGCACTTGTTGCAGCAAACTTTTTTACATTTTAAATCACTTTCCAATATCCGAATGTGGTCTTTAATTTACGAAACAATTGCCTTTTTTTTCTGATGTTATTATCTTGTACATTGATGTAACAGACGATTGGCATTGCGATCTACCAGTGATCCATTAGAGATCTAACATCGTCCTTTTGATTCAGAGTTTAATGCCAAGGTACATAATAACATCTTATGTCTTTTCTATTAGTTTCTAATCAGTGTCCTATTCTTTTATGAATTTTAAATGTATTTTGTCAACTGAGATCTAATTTTCTTCCTATAAATCGCTTCTGGGTTCGGATTTCAGATTTTGACCTTGCAATGGGTGGTTGAAACCACAAAATAAAGGCAGTATCATACCTTCAAGCACTCTAGGTAACGTGCCTCCTGATTGCCTATTAGATGCTATACACAAAGCCTTCTTATAATATTTGTTTGGTTCGCAGAAAAAGGAAAAAAAAATATGGTCAACGAGAAAATCAAAAAAATCTTTTGTTCGATTGAAGTTTTCAAACAAAAAAAAATAGTATTTTTATGAAAATAAGATTTTCATATTTTATAAAAGAAATCTATGGAAGACATGAGAAAACTACTTTTCCACCAATTGGAAATTATGATCTTTTTTTTCCCAAAAATACTCTTAAGGCATCAAAATTTATAGATAAGATTATTTTATTTTTGCTAAAGCAGGTAGATCATTCCTGACGAGTACGGATGCACCCAATAAAATCAAAAAACAAAATACTTCTGAGTGCCAGGGGCAACTCCCCATCTCTAACCATAGGGTACTACCGGAGTGACTAGCTCCATAAGCAACCATCAATCCGCAGCCTCGTTAGTTTCATGGAAAACATGCTTTGCCTAGAAGGCCCCTCCATCATTCACCATTGCCCAGATATCTCGGAGCAATGGGTGGACACAACCATTATCCCTAGGGCTCCTCCGAATCCAACTGATGACTGTGGCCGAGTCACCTTCCAAGACAATGGAACTGCCCCGTAACACACACCGGGTGTGATGAAGATCCATCCACGTGGCCCTCAGCTCCGCACTCGGAATCGATATATTGAAAAGTTGACTGCCCCCTGCAGCCACGACCCCAGCAGATGGGTCCCGAATAACAAAACCCGCGCCACCCCTCGAATCTCCATCCAATACAGACCCATCGAAGTTGACCTTGAGAAAACTTGGAGGTGGGGGCTCCCAGATGGAAAACACCATACAGGATACTGCCGAAACAAAATGGAAACTCCAGATGTCCCGAGCTGTCAAGGTTCCTACGTCAGGTATGATGTGATCGAGCTCTGCCGCTTGCACACGATACTCTCCACCACAAATCTCGGTGACGCAATGCGCTTGCCAAAGGTTCGCGCATTTCTAGCCAGCTAGATCTGGTAGGACGTGCAAATCGCTCGAGCCGCCTCCTAGTGAAGCAATGGAGACTTCGAACATAGATAAGATCTTTTTCTTTATGAAAGATAAAATAGATATTTTATATAATTTTAGTAAAAAAATAGATGCTTAGCCAAACATAAATCACTCTAGGATGTGTCACTTTTTTATAATCAACCAAACATGCTAAAATATTTTTTCAGGAATCGTCTTTTCAGAAAAAATATTTTAGTGAAAAAAAATCCACCAACCAAATCTTTTCTTTATCCTCCTCCCAAACTGAGATATAAAATATTATATCCATGCAGTGCAGCTGGATTTCTTTGAACGAAAGTTCCAAGTTTTATTTATTGCTGAATTTTCGGCAAGCTCAGCGATGGGAAGGAAACCAGCTGAAAAGATGGATCTATCTCAATGCCAATCTTTTGTCCCATGGGTATGCATTGATTCTAACTGTGCCTGATCCCAATTTTACTATTTCTACTGTTAAGAATATATAGTATCGAATAGGTATATTGCAATTTTTCACATAATTTTTCATAACTGCGGGCCATGCCTAAGCTGACAGACAGATCAAAGCTTCTAAACATAGCGGACGCTGCAATTAGGAATATAGTAGATCTGAAACACTCGTATCAAGTTTGTTATCTGGATGTGATCCTAGTTATCCATGTAAGTATAAACTGGGTTCGGGTTGTATCTTTTGTTTTTTTCACAACATTTTTTTTCAAAACTCTATATTCATGTGTCTGTGCAGATCTTGAAGCAACCATTGTGTGATCGATCCAATAGTAGATTCGCACGAAAGAAGATGAATCCTTCTTTCGTGTGAAAGATACAACCCTATCCCATACAAACTTTGGTCCTTGCTAACCAAAATGAAAGATGGGGTTGTGCATGTGGCAGATGTTACCGCTCTGTGTGTCTAGCCATAACCAAGATTCAATCAATTGATAACTGATTTATGGCTGAATGTTGCTTGCTTATCCTTGAAATGGATTTTTAGCTGAGACCTTAGAAGTGAAAAAATATTTAGCTAGTAGTTTTTTGGGTGAAACTCTTCTTGATTTGAGAGGTGATTGTATTTGACTATAAATAGGAAACCTTACAACAATAGAATGGGAAGAAAAATAATTACAAGAATTTTAACAGCTCAATTGGAACGTTGGAGAAATTTCTTCTTTGTTTCCAACAACTCTGCATCTTCTTTTCTGGTTTCCAATGACTCTATATCTTTCTTATTGGTTCCCAATAACTCTGCATCTTCAATAGCATTTGACAGATTGGTGGTTTTCTTTTTTGGAGGAAACTGCATGATTGATGATTTGTTTCCAACAATTCTTCATATTTGTTATTAGTTTCCAACGGCTCTATATCTTTCTTATTAGTTTTCAATAACTCTGCATCTTCAACAGCATTTGATAGATTAGTGGTTTCCTTTCTTGGAGGGAATTGCATGATTGATGGTAATTGCGTGATTGATGGTTTCCTAACATCCCCTCTCAAATCAACCTGTGAGATGAGGCTTAATTTGTGGCGATTGAACTTATGTGCTGGCCAATCCAATGGTCTTGTAAAAAAGTTTGCTATTTGGAGTTTGGATAGAACATGCTTCGTGCGGCGTAGATATTGTTGGATTTTTTTCCGAATGGAAATCAATTTCTATATGCTTGCTACAGGCATGAAAAACAGGATTGGCTGCCACGTAAATAGCACTTTGATTGTCAGTTAGGAGGAGAGGAGGGCGTTGTGGAGGAACGCCAAGATCACGTAAAATGTAGGATAACCAAAGTAATTCAACGGTAGCATTGGACAATGATTTGTAATCTGCTTCGAAGCTGGAGCGGGAGATAGAAGACTGTTTTTTAGTTGACCAAGAGATGATATTGCTACCAAGGAAGGTGCAATATCCCGAGGTAGATCGTCTAGTCTCCTTACAACCGGCCTAATTGGAGTTAGAAAAATCATAAAGGTTAAGAGCTGAGTGGCGGCGAAGGTGAAGTCCAAGAGTGATGGTGCCGTGCACATATCTGAGGATCCTTTTGACAAGTTGATAATATTCTTGCGTTGGAGAATGCATAAACTATGAGATAAAATTCACACTAAAAGAGAGGTCTGGTCTGGTAAATATAAGATATTGTAAAGCACCAACTATACTCCGATAGTGAGTAAGATGAGGAAATGAGGTGGTGTCCATGGAGGCCTTATCCTTGGGAGACATGGGGGTGTTCATCGGCTTACACCCCTCCATTTGAGCTTGCTGAAGAATGTCTAAAGCATACTTAGACTGTGACAAGAGCAAACTATTAGGAGTACGTGTGATTTGGATACCAAGGAAGTAATGAAGAAATTCAAGATCTTTCATATCGAATTCTTTATGAAGATCAAGAATAAAATTTTGTAAAAAGATAGGATTTTGTAAATAAAGTGTCCCTCTATTTTTTGTAAATAAAGAGTGAAGGGTCAACAATGCTATAGAAGAAGCCAAATTTGGTCAAAAATAAGCTAAAACGAGCAAACCATGCACGTGGTGCTTGTTTGAGACCATATAACACTTTGTGTAATTTACAAACATGATTTGAAAAGTGAGAATCAATAAAACTAGGAGGTTGTTCTATAAAAATAGTTTTTTTGGACATAACCATGTAAGAAAGCATTTTGAACATCAACTCGTCGAATGTCCCAATTTTTTGAAAGAGCAATAGAGAGTACAAATTTTATGGTACCTTGTTTGATTACCGGAGAAAAAGTCTCATGGTAATTGATGCCATCAACTTGATGATACCTTTTTGCAACTAAACGAGCCTTTAGGCGTTCTAAGGTACCATCAGAATTGAGTTTAGATTTGTAAAACCATTTGTTGCCAATTACATGCATGTTAGGCTTTTGAGGGACTAAACTCCAGGTTCCATTTCTACTTAGAGCATGTAATTCATCTTTCATAGCATTGACCCATCTCTCATGTTTTAAAGCAGTTTTAATAGTTTTTAGTTCTGAGGAATGGATGTAACACTATGAAGATGGGTGTACTTGGGATTGGATTTAAAAATACCTGCCTTACACCGTGTGACTATGGGATGAATGTTTTTTGAAGACATGCTAGGAGCCAAGGCCATAAGAGGACTAGATGGCACCTCAGAGAAGTGATCCATAAGGATAGAAGGACTCTCTGGCGTAGTATTATTTGTGCTTGGGTTGGCTATTACTTCCAAAGTGGGAAGCTCGATAATGTGTGAGGGTGCTTCGATTGGAGACATCATAGGGGATGCAGATGTAGGCATAGGGGGCTGCTCATCAAGCCAATCTGAAAAGGATGTAATATTTTGTGTGTCGTGGGAGGTTAGATGAAGTGTGCTTTTGTTTTTGTAAGAAAAAGTCTCTTCATCAAATACCACGTCTAAAGACAAATATTTTTCCTGATTGAGGGGAAAAATATTTATATCCTTTATGTTTTTGGTTGTAACCTATAAAAACGCATGGCACAGTTTTGGGATCAAACTTATTAGATTTAGTGTGCTAGGTGCAAGGATAACATTTACAGCCGAAAACTCTAAAGGATTTATAATCAGAATGTTTGCCATAGACTTTATAAAAAGAAGATTCACTATAATTTGCAAGAGATGGTAAGCAATTAATTAAAAAGGTAGCGGTGGAAAAGACTTCCACCCAAAAATTTTTTGGCATACCACAGTGATATAACATAGTAAGGCCAAGCTCACGTATGGTTCGGGGGCAATGTTCAACGAGACCATTTTGTTCCGAGGTGTGTGGAAATGACAATTGATGGACTATACCAAGCTCCTGCAAATAATTAGTGAGAGCATTGCTAACAAACTCACCCCCACCATCACTTTGCAAAATTTTGATCTTATGGAAAAATTGTCGCTCAATATAAGCAACAAAGGCACGAAAATAGTTAAAGAATTCAGATTTTTTTTGCAAGGAAACAAGCCACATATACCTATTGTGATCATCAACAAGACAAGCATGGTATAAAAAAATATCATTAGAACTAATAGGTGCAGGTCCCCAAAGATCGGAATGAAAATTTTCAAATAGATTATAGTCATTATCCAAGTAAGGTAAAAATGGTAATTTGCTAGGTTTGCCTAACTGACAACTTTCACAAACCCAAAATTTATTTTTACCTCGCAATTGAAGAAGTCCTTTGGAATGCAAAGCTTGAACAACAACAACTTATGGATGGCCAAGTCGTCGGTGCCAAACTTCACTGTTCACCGCCTGAAAATATATAAAAAAGTGAGCCTCTAGCGATGTCTTGATTGTGTACAAATTATCCCTCTTGATTCCTCTAAGAAGGATCCTATTTGTCAACCTTTCCTTAATAGCAAAGCCAAAATCATCAAATTTACAATTTAAAGGATAATCACTAGTTAGTTGTCCTATAGATAAAAGATATCGTTCTAAATCTGGAACAATCAAGACATTGTCAAGAATAAAAGTATGTGATTTATGATGCAAAACAGCTTGGCCAATATGCATAATAGGTAACATCATACAATTACTAACCATCACATGATCAGTGCCTCTATAAGGTTTGAGATTACGCAACATACCAGCATTTGACGTCATGTGAGATGATGCTCCAGTGTCAGATGTCCACTCCTAGTCTTCCAAAGCATCACGGATTTGCAAAGCAGCAAACGCCTCTTGATTTGGAGTGTTATCATCAGACTGATCATAGCGAAACCAGCACACAAGGGCTTCATGTTCGTGCCTTTTACAAATTTGACAACGAACAATTGCATTGGAGGAGTGACCCGAGGTCTTGAATCCAGTAGGTTTGGTTGGTGGAGAAGTATTACGATTTGCAGGCTTATTTGAAGGAGTGGGTCCTCTACCTTTGCCTGGATAATTTTTTCTATGACCACGGAATGCACCTTTGTTTTTGTTGCCTTTGTTATGCTAAACTAAAAAATGCAGCATAGCTATAAGAGTGGTGTTTGTTGGTGTTAGTACGAATTTCGAAGGCTTGAAGTAAAGGAATTATCTCACCATAGGATGGAGTAGGTGGTTTAAGCATAGAAGAAACAAAAGGTTCATATTGAGTACCTAAGCCATTTAAGAGAGAAAAAACCTTTTCTTTGTCAGAGACAGGTCATCACATAGCAGCAAACTATCGAAAATTCGCTTAAACTCACAAATATAATCATCAAGTGCTATCTCAGAAGTTTTGTGAAGAGAATTCAACTAATGTAGAAGCATAAATTGCCTCTCCTAAGAAGATTGGGCATACGTCTCTTGAAGAGCACTCCAGACTTTGGCAGCTGATTGCTGTCCAATAACAAGACTGAGGGCTTCTTCAGTTAAGCTTCCAATGATCCACCCTCTTAAAAGAAGATCATTCTTCTTCCACTTGGCATGTTCAGGGTTGGGAATGGAGCTAGTGTTGGATGATCCTAACCTAGCAATAGTTCGCATGGGTTCTGGTGTGTCCCCATCGAGATAGCCAAGCAAATCTTGGCTTGCAGCAAGGATTAGAATTTACTCCCTTCAGAGAGGATAGTTATCTATTTTTAGGTGGAGGGTAACAAAGTTACCGACATCAATTGTTGGAGAAGTTATGGAGGTGAGTTATACTAAATTGAGCGGAAGAGTGGGTTTTTGTGGATCAGATGGTGTTTTTTTAAGAGCATTAGTAATAATCTAGCTCTGATACCATGAAGAAAGATTTAGCTAGTAGTTTTTTGGGTGAAACTCTCCTTGATTTGAGGTGATTGTATTTGACCATAAATAGAAAAACTTACAACAATAGAATAGGAAGAAAAATAATTACAAGGATTTTAATAGCTCAATTAGAACGTTGGAGAGATTTCTTCTTTGTTTCTAACAACTCTGCATCTTCTTTATTGGTTTCCAATGGCTCTATATATTCCTTATTGGTTTTCAATAACTCTGCATCTTTAATAACATTTGACAGATTGGTGGTTTCCTTTCTTGAAGAGAATTGCATGATTGATGATTTGTTTCCAACAACTCTGCATCTTTCTTATTAGTTTCTAACGGCTCTATATCTTCCTTATTAATTTTCAATAACTCTGCATCTTCAACAGCATTTGACAGATTGGTGGTTTCTTTCTTGGAGGAAATTGCATGATTGATGATTTCCTAACAAGAAGAAGATGGGTTTGTCCTTGAAATACTAATTGTTATTTGCTAAATAGTGAAGAAGTTCCTCATCGATCTATGCACAGAAATTTATTTGCTCTTCTCGTAGTGATTTGATTCGGGCTAGACCTCAGAACCGTTGCACTTAGTCGGGTCGGGCCCAGACATTGGGACCAGTCGGCCTTAGCCAGGTCAGGCCCAGGCTTTGGGCTTAGTCAAGCTTAATTGGGTCAGGTTCGGGCATCATGTTGAACCCTGCCCGAAGCCTAAAACAAAAAAAAAACTTTTGGCAGGTCCAAGCGAAACCTTGTGTTGAAATTAATCTTCTAGTCTCGATCTACATGTGTGGCCCAGACTTAAACAATTTGAGGCCAGCTCAACTGCAATGACTGACACCACTACTTCAGGACATATGCGGGCTCGAGAAAGAGTTTGGTTCCTTTTGGGTCTCTTACTTCTATCGAGAGGGAAACAATGCAGTGAACTGGGTCGCTCCCTATGCTGCACATCATTCAGAAGAGATCCTTTGGGAGAATCACGAGTCTGTTCCTTCTTCTCTCCATCATATACTCTTTTCTGACTTTATTGTTTACACTTATGCTTGACTAGTGTGAGTCGCTGCTGTATAAAATAAAAATAAAAATAAAAATAAACCAAAATATTAAATTGCACAACCATATGTTAACTATTATTAAGCATCACTCAAAACTATAAGATCATAAGTTATTGCAAAGTTATGGAACATTTAAGATCATGTGCTTAACTTTAAGTTAATCTTACTCTCTTCATATTTATCATTCTATATATATAGATTTAATTTATTATTAAATTATAATTTTTAAATAATTTTTTTAGATATTAGCTTATCATTCTTTAAGTATTACATGCATTTAAGAAATTAATTGCAAAATATCATGGTATACATCAAGATATTCCAACCACATTGATTTTCAAACTTTGGATCCTTTTTCAAATATTTACCTTCACATGACCAAGATCCAATCAATCTCCATACAATAGTCTTAAATAGAACTAATTAAAAAGAAAATAATCTTAACCATGATTTTAACTAACAAAAGGAACATGAATTAACTTGTCTCTACCATGTCTATTAGGAAAAATCTAATTCTATTTACAGTTTTTATATAATATAAAATACTATGGTGACTTTATTGATCTATATAAAATTTATCAATCTACATGGACTATTAATTTTTATTTGATAATCCAGATAACCATTTGTCCATCATTTTTATCTCTCTCTTATGATGATGGTTATTTATCATCATAATAGTATAAATCAAACTTTAAATCAAGTTTGTTTTTTCAAAATCTTAGCCAAGTTTGTTTTTCTTATAACTCAGGTTGGGTGCATGTAAATAGTACAATCATAAACACAATCAAATAGAAATTGCTATGAATTTGAGTTGAAGTAAGAGAACAATTTAGGTAGTGATCTCAAATCATTGTCTAACCCAATGGTATAAAACTAGTCCTTGAGGTCGGGTATCCAAAATCATCCTATGATTTTGAGCTAAAATTTAGGGACAAAATGCTCTCAAATAAAAAAAAATAGGATATCAATACCTAATATATTATATTAGTATTATATATTAGGGTTTTTTGTATTGATACCTTTCTAAATATCGGATTTTGCTTGAATACCCTTTCAAAATTGATATTTGCATGTATACCCTTGTAGAACTATGTTATTGTACAAATATCCCTAATATAATGGTTGTTCTAACGGAGTTAAAGGAGGTGGGCAGCCCAAATGCCCGGGGTTTGAAGAAGGCCGTTTCGATCACGTATGGAGGAGATGACAAGCCTGGGTTCTTGAAGAAGCTGGCCTTCAAGTTTAGGGACCCTAGGAATACCACATTGTTCATTCTTGATTAGTAACATAACAAACTTGCTTGCTATTTGCTTTCAAGTGATTCGGTTCTCATTTTACTATTGAAGAACGCTGTCGTGATTTTTATATGGGAGTTAGAAATGGTTGGAATGATACTTTCTTGTTTTTGTGTGTCTGGAATGGTCTTAGGAAAATGGAATCGTTGTCTTTAGTAGATATGTCATCATTCAGACACAAGATTTAGAGTAATTCCAATTTGATTGTGCAATTGCCCACTAGATTGTAACAGGACCATCAGACTCCCGAATAAGGAAAGAGGGAAGGTGCATTTCTTCATGTATAAGAATCCCTGACATGATACTCTGCATTGGTGCCAAATAGGTTTTGAATAATTATTTCTATTCCAAAGTGTTTTTTGGAGAGGATGCTCATGATAAAGTTTCTTCCAAGGCCTAGAGAGAAGATAGTAACTAATAAATATAGGATTATGAAGGCTATCACATTAATTAATGTATCTAAATTCTTTCCATCTATTAGGATTCTTTTTTGCATACATACCCTTCTAAATATAAAAAATTGCATGAATATCCTTGTAAAGTTACTATTTGCTTGTAAAACCTTATAAATGTTTCTATTTGCACGCCTACCCATTAAGGATATTTTAGTCATTTTAATTTGAAACCGTTAATTTTTTAACGGCGTTAGATGACATAGGTACTTATGCAAAAATAAGAATAAAAAAGGGTGGAATAACAAAACAAATATTTTATGAGGGTATACATGCAAATATCAATTTTAGAAGGGTATTCACGCAAAATCCGATATTTAGAAGGGTATCCATGCAAAAAACCCTATATATTATATTATATTGATATTATATATATTGTATTTATAGTATATATTATATTATAATATATAATTATTCATATTATTGTCATTATTATTATTATTCATTTATAATTTTAAAATATAATATATATATATATTGTATTTTATATTTATACTTTGAAATTATTTAATATATTACTCCTATTTATCTTATTTTTTAATCAAAATAAATATTAGTATTAAAATAATAATATATTATAAGCATAAATGAAAATATTAATTCTATAATATTGATTAATATATTTTTATAGAATTAATGATTTATAAGATCAATAAATATATTTTTATAAAATATATTAATAATTAATATATAAATTATTTCTTATAATATATTTTATATAATTATTAAATATATTTTATGAAATATTCTAAGGGTTGGTGGATATATGTGTCTAGTGATTTTGAATTTTTATGAAATGTGATGTCGTTAAATTATTAAAATATAGTAAATGAATATGATGATTTGAGATATCGAGGATCAAATTGTTTTAAAATAAAAGTTATCGGCGATCCGATTTAGATCATGGAACGCCGCATGAGGGCGCATCTCTATCAGACTCGCGCGTCTTAAAGGCGGTTACTCAAACCTGGGCGGTGGCATATTATTTTTACGCGTGCGAAGGGTTTAAGAGGGTTTTATTCCGCTTCAATGCAAAACCATCACTCAGTACCAACGGCGGCGTCTCCCACCGCTAAGCGCTCAAACCCTAATTGTCTCTTGGCCATGCCTTCGAAACCCTAGCCCCCCAAACTCGCTGCTATCCATCATCTCTTCTCCCATGGCGGCCGACATAGCGTTAGAACCCGAACCCCTGAATCCGTGCTGCGCGGAGGTAAGATTCAGATCCCTTCTCTTTCGTCAGTTCTCCGCCCAATTTTTGAATCTTTTATGTTTCTGATCCATGGTTACGATTGTCGTGCGGTGTTTCTTTGTTTCAGATCAAGAAACGGTATCAGAAGCTGGAAGAGAAGAGGAATGCTCTCCGGCAGGCCGTGAAGCTCCTCGAGCACGAAACGAATAAGCTCCTGAACGAGAATCAGAATCTCAAGAAGGGTAAGGCTAAGAATCACAGATTCGATAGTGGATTCTCCCTCCCCCATAGGCATTATTTGCTGCATTGTTATTTTCTCGACAGATTTGTGGATCACTGTGCTTTGTAGTTCATGGTTGAAGGTTAATTTATTGGTTGAATTAAATCGGGAGAAATGACGAATCTAGATAGCTACCATAAATAAATTTTTCTTAAGAATTTGAATCCCTAAATTGTTTTTGAATTCATACTGTTATAACATATTCTTACCCCTTTGGGTCGAACCGATCTTGAAATCTACAGTTTAGAGTTCATGCTGCATATTCGTGTCTGGTTAAGGAGACGAAAGCCCTAAGCAGCAGCATGTTCTGTGGCAATTTTTTTACCCACAAGATATTAAGAGATTGTGCAACATTTCGGTGGGCTAGGCACAAAAACAATAATGTGACAGTACATGAAAAACTGTTAGACAACCAAAGGACTTCTCTTAGATTAAGCAAACTAATAAGGGGGCTAATATCACCTTTTTCAGGCTTATAAATTTGTAAGGTTGTGACAAAGGGAGTTCATAATTCATAGAAAGCAGGTCTGATTATGCTCCCTTGTTAAGGAGGATTGGCGACTAAAGACTAAAGTGGAGTGATTACCTTGAATATGTTTGTGTTTTTGGTGTTTCATTGAGCCCATAATGCCACTGTGGTCTATTCCACTTAGGATTCAGCCAAAAGTTTTATTTAGGTTGAGATCACCCCAATGTATCTCCCTTGCCTTCTATTCATTTTCCTCTGTCTTCATTTTCATCTCATCTGTACTCATTGGTGTATTTTACCCTAGCATAACCATCACCCCAGGTGTCAGGACTCTCATCATGTCCCCTAGAGTCATCACCTTAAAATCACATCTTATAACAATTTTTTGTTTTAATTATTTTTTAAGAAAACCCTTGTATTAGCATTTTCTTAGAGAGATTTTTATTGATTTTATGAGTAAACATGTATTATCATGATCTGGTTTCTGTTCTCATAGAAATTCGGTTCAATAATTGTCTTTTATGTCGTTATGCCTTGAGGTCTTCTAAACTCAGATGAGAATTCTAATGCAGCTTATGAAGAGGAGCGGGCACGGACAGGGCGAGAGAAAGAAGCAAAAGAAAAGGAGTCCACTATTAGAAATCAGTTGGAGAAAGAAATGCTTGACTTGAAGGCTGAGATGTCCTCTTGTCAGAAAAGTGGAAGTTCGAGAAGTGAGGCTGATGATGAGAGTGGCCTGATTCGCATTTTGGAGGCAGAGGGAGAAGTAGGAAGGCTCAAGGAACTTTTAGATGAAGAGAAAAAGCGAAGTAATTCTGAGAAGAAGAAGGCTGAGGTGGAGAAGAAAAAAGCTGCTGAAGCATGGAAATTTGTGGAAGTGGAGAAAAGCAAGGTAGAAGAAGTAAAGAAACATGTAGAGATTGCAATGAACAAAGCTGATGAATACAGGCTTTGCCTTGAAAAACTAAAGATGGAAGCTAATGAAGCAAGAGAGAAGTTGATTGCGGAGATCTCCATAGCAGATGATGCAAATAAAAAGGTTGAAGCCGAGAAGCAGAAGATAAACAGAGAAAGGGAACGTGCTGATATGGAGAGGACAAAAGCGGAAGAACAGAGAAGGCTCATGGAAGTAGAAAGGAAAAAGGCAATGGGTGAAAAATACAGGGCAGATAATTTGTCCCAGAGGCTGGAGAAGGAGAAGCAAAGGAGTGAAGAATTACAGAGGAAAGTCGAGGAGATTTTATCTACCGGAAGAGATGTAAGGGGTTGTTCATGTTTTGGAGATAAAAGATCTAATGGCGGAACAAACATCAAAACTGCAGATGTCAAGCTTCTAAGAGAGCAACTCAAGCTGAAAAAGAAGCAAGTAAAGCATGCTAAAAGAATGAATAAACTAGAGAAAGCAGAAAATAGGTTTATAAGGAAAGAGCTTTCTCTCTTAAAGCAGGATTTCATGCAAATGTCATGCCGCTTTAATGTCCTTTACGACTTCCTATCATGCAGCATGGAAGGTACAGATAGCCTGGCAAAGGTTTGTATCTAATATCTTTATTTGTCATATGCACTACCTGAACAATGACAATTTTGCCTATTTAGAGGTAACCTTAGCATTAGTTGCCACAAGTAATTGTTCGTTAATAGGTGTCAAATTCACAGGAATATTATGGATGCATAGGTCTGCACAATTAAATTATGAAAGCTACTCTTCTATGCAAAAATTTGATCATGTGATGGAGAACATGAAATGAACAAGATTCTCTTATTAATCAGGCATGCTTCTAAATCTTCTTTTATAATGCCAAAGAATATTGCATAGGAAACGATAATTTTGCAAATTTAAGACACATTGTCAGCCTGCATGAAGATAACGAAAATAGTATATATGCTGATATATAATTTTTACGTCTTACTAATATAATAGCTATGATGAATTTCTTTAAACTTTACAGTCATCTTGGCAGTCTCTCTTTCTCTCTCTCTCTCTTTTTCTCTCTTTTTCTTGAATTAGAAGACAAAAACTGATGACATAAGCTCAGTGTTTCCAAACTTTGACCTTAGTTACCCCTGGGAAAACAGCCATGATAGTTGTTAACTCAGCTTTTTCTCATGAACAGTGCATCAGGAGATTGAGATAACTCATTTTTGAGAGTGCAGCATCTAGGTGATGCTCTTTTACTCTTTTGCAGAAAGCTGGAGAGTATCTACGTGACATTGTCATAAAATTCTTCAACAAGCCTGATTAGTCATGTTTTGGTGCATGAGATGTTTTTCCACCAAGATGATACTCCAGCCTTGCAATTCAAGCTCCTTTTATTCTGCTGCCTGCCACACCCCTATCCATGCTTTATCCAGACTCTGCCTGCAAATGCATTTAATAATTTTATGTCTTTCTCATTTTGCTCGAAATATTTATTAAATTTTTAGTAACAAAATGCTTTAGTGATCCTTTTCTGTTTTATTAACTTTCAAGCACTTATGAACTTGTTATGCAGAATGGCGAATCTCCAGAGCTATGGGGCTGTAACTTGCAGAACAACCTTTCGGGTCCCCAACCATGCAATTTTAACTCGCAAAGTGATTTTAGGTTGCCAGAGATATGCTATACAAATTCACTTAATCACCCTTGTTCTGCAAGGGAATGCCCTCGCCTACAGTTATCTAGAGGAAGCTGTACCCGGCCAACCTCAGGTATTAGTTCTGAATTGGAGCCTCCAGTTGGAGGTTCTGTCAGAATCAAGTCACAAAGTTCTGCCGTATGTTCCACTGCAACATCTTTTTCTGATAGCAAGTTCATGGGCTCACAGGGAAAGGATGCATTTTTTGCCACTGCATCAACCGAAGTAGCAGAGAAGAGCTCCAATCAGAGATCATCCATTCTGAGACTGTCTAGTGGAGTGGCTAAAACTAGGCAAACAGAAAATATTGGGGTGGTGACAGAGAATAACAATAGAACCTCTGTCCAAAGAAATGTGATAAATGCATGCCTGAATTCATCTGCAGTAAGTGTAGTGGATCAGGCGTCTAATAGTCACAGAAAAAAAAGAAGGATCCAAGATGCTCTAGAATCTGTTGCATGGTTATATTCTGAGGATGGTCAGTTGCATTTGAAGATAGGAGAGAAACTATCTGAGTTAAAATATCTTTTGAACAGAAAAGGTAATATCGCTTCAGGCATGGAAAATTCTGGGATCTCAGAGTACTTGGATGACAGAAAGGGGTTTTGTGCCAAAAATCATGATGATCGCAGTAAAAAATCCTGCAAACACAGGAGTGACAAAATGCTACGTAAGCAGCACAAGAATGATGTACTAAACTTTAATCAAAATGACGTTCAGAAGCAAGCAGAAAAGTATGAAGCAGAAGACAGTAGGGTTCCATGCGTCCTCCGTGAAATGGCAAAACCTTTTCAGATGAAAATGAATGCTGTATGCAGGGAAGAGCCATCTAATGCTGTTAGCAGTAAGCAGGCTGATTTAATTTCTTTTGAGAAGATGATATGTGGGGATTATATGAAGCTACTTGATCTGGATAGCGATACTGATGAAAGAAGGTATAGAGCTGCAATAGAAATGCCTCTTTCACCCACTTTGCCTGAAATTGAGTCTGCTAGCCTCAAACTATGTGTACAAGATGACTCTCATTTTCTGATAGAGGGAACTTTGAAGAGTTTTGAGACTGAAAGAAGTAATTCCTTGCCATTCCATACCTTTGATGTCATCGAGTTGGAGATTAGTTCCAACACTGTGAAACAGAAAGCCCCTCATTTGCAGGAACTGTCATTGAACGATAATCCAGTCTTAAGTCATTCATCTGAAGAAGTAACAATTCATGGTACAATTGTAACAGATGGTGATTTCAAGCACCATGATATGCTGTGTAATATTGAACATAATCCTTCCTTCCTTGGAAATGATAGTAACATGGATGTTGAACCAACATATAATGGCAGTAAAACTGGCGACTCAGTGCAGAAGGCTAGTGATGCGCCGCCTATCATGGGGCTAAAGGACCATCGGGAGTTCAAGCACCTTGTTCGTGGCCAACTAGGTCCTAATACCATTTCTGATTCAAAGGTATCTGAGGTAGCAGTGTCAGGAGGGTCTGACAAATCATTGCTCTCAGGAAGCACAAGCTGTAGCTTTCCAAAATTCACATTGCATTCCGAGCAATTATGTGAAAATTGTTATATGCATAATTCTATTCCAAAGATACATAATTTATCAAGGGAACTAGTGAATGTACCAAATGGAACCCATGGATTGACTCATGCCACAGTTACAACTTCCACAGAAATTCATATTGAAGGCAAAGGAGAAAAACATGGTGCAATTGTTTCTCAAAATGGTGAAATGTTTGGTAAGTATAATGCAAACATTTTCTTACCCATTTTTTATTTTGTGCTTGGGGTATTCATTAATTTGAATCAGACACTGATATTTTCCTTTAAAATAGATAAAAGTTCTGAAGCTGAGAAATCTGAGCAACATGGTAATTTACTGGTCTCAGAATGTGCTACAAAGATGGAAGCTTCTGAATCAATGCCTATGTCCACCATCAGGAAGATCAGTGATCTATGTGCAGAGAGTGATGGACTCGAACTGGAGAAAATTCCCAAGTATTTTGTTGTGTTCTCAAATATGGATGATTGCAGCAAAACAAGGATATCACAATATAGCAAGACCGTTATATCTCAAGGCTGCATGGACACCCAAGTGCTTCGTACTATAGCTATGGATCCCGAACTTTTACCTAAGTAAGTGATTTAATGACATCATTCTTTTGGAGGTCCTTGGCGGTTTAGTTTGTCAGTGTTGTAAAAACCATACATGTTTTAGTACGACTAAAACTTGTTTTATTTAGTTGTTTCGATATAAGAATGAAGAGGAAGACAAAAGGATGGATAGAAAAAGTGGAGGAAGAGGAGAGGTGGATCGAGGGGAAGAGTAGAGGGGTAATGGAGGAGTGAGGTGATAGTCTGGCCTTCTTTTGATATTGGGATGTGATTGAGAGATGTAGATCTGGTCTCTAAGAAGGGTGAGATTTTATTTTAGAAGAAACTATTCTTGAGAAAAACATGGCTCCCTGCATCTGTCATATATATATATATTAAAATCAAAACTTGATTTAACTAAAATTTCATTTGGATCTTCTCAACCATATGTGTTAGCAAACCTTAAAATTTAGATATAAGTGTATGAAGTCTTCTTTCCATAGAACTTAGCAACTAAGCAGCCCTTATCTGGTTAAATCTTGGCCATTAGTTAATTATTTGTTTTTCTTATTGAAGAGTGTTTTTTTTAAAATAAATCAGCTTGAGAGTCTACATATATTTAAGAAGAATTTATTCTTGTTGTTTCAGAGAGAAGGCTGCTGTTTTCTTTTCATTATTATTGTGCAATATTTCTGGTACACTGTCGGCAAATTCAAGATGCACCAGGAGTGGAGAATTTCTACTACCTTCTGGTTCTTTTGCAGAAGAGATTAATAAAGGTTTCACCTAACTTCTCATTTGATGTTTTTTGAATGTTGGAAACTTCTATTACTTTTATAGCATGAGTTCATTGAATTTCATGGTGATTTGTTTCAACTAGATCATTACAAATGCTTGTCCTGAATAAGTATTTTACAATTTTTTCAGTGTCGATCTGCATTGTGTTCCATGTCTCTTCCTGCAGTATAACAGCTTTTCATGCATCTTCTGTATCAATTGCATATTTTGTCCTGTAACTTCTATTTTGGTGGTGTTTTTGTCCTATAACTGGAACATTATTATTTAAGAAATGAGCCATCTGTAACTTGTCATTTTTTTTCTATCTTTATTGTTCACTTTATGCTATCCAACAGAAGAACAAGGTCTTGTCCTGACTTTTAGTCGCATGAAATTCTCTGTATATCAAAAGTGAAATTAGGTCAACTATTCAAAGTGATCAACAAATGGAGCATCTAGTAAAGGATCTATGAACATCTAATGAAGGTCATTATACAAGTTCATTGTACAACGTGGCATTCCTTTTTAGTGTATATGTGTATGATTCTTTGGACAATTGTAGAACTTAAATTTATTTAAGAAATTCACAGTATGAAAATGGTGCAAGGGCTTGGTTAACTAGAAACCTATTGCAGCATTATGAGGGCTGTGCATCCATTAACCGAGGTGCAATTAATTGTAGTAAAAAAATAATTGTCGAAAAAGGCAAGTGGAAAATTAGAACTGTTCCTTGTAGTAGGAATTATGGAAGCAAGGTCCGCCATACCGGTACCGGTCTGCGTACCGGTGGCGGCCCGGACCGGTACGAAATCGGTCCGTACCGGTGGCGTACCGGTCCGTACCGGTTCTTCAATAATAAACTACCGGTACTGGATTTCACGCTGATCTAGTACCGGTCTCAGGCCGGACTGGTACGTACCGGCCTGTACCGGCCGGTACGGACCGGTATGGCAGACCATGTATGGAAGGCTGTTATTTGTCTTTTCATCTCCATGTTCAGTTGACTGAGTCAACTCTCCAGTTGTGTCTAGCACCTTTTTATTCTTTCGAGTAAATGCTGTAGCATTAATATATGCAATGTTGCTGTTACTTTTATGTCATCAACACACTTGAAAGAACTAACATGTGCTCTTCTTGCAGTGTTATCAAGTGGGGAGGCAAGATGGTTAATTCTAGAAATATGCCAACTGAACATCCTTGTTGAGCTAATTGAGGATTTTCTCATTAACAGAAAAGTTCTGTTGTACACTGACAGGCTGCTCGAGCCTTTGTCGGCATGTTTCTCATCACAGGAATTTCATCAATTAAATGGGAGCGGTCTTTGTGTGTCTACTATAGATGCAACAGTTGATCAAATTATTGCTGGTTGTGTCATATTTGCATCTATTTCTGCCGCAGTAGGTTGCATTGGCATTGTTCTGGAGTTGTCTTACAGAATCCTTCGAACGTGTAGAAATGATATTTCCTGGATTCTATTGGCGCTGCATGTTTTTGCTTTTGTATGTGGCGAGAAATTTTTTAATCTGGACGACTGTCAGTTTCTTCTAAATGCTATTAGATTGGTGGTTTCACTAGTTGAGCATGGGAATGAATCTGCACATTCTGCTTCTTGTCTCCATTCAACACAACATATGCTTATCTTTCCTCCCTGCGAGCAATGCCCATTTGCTACGGATGAATTTTGTATGGATAATTTTGCTTGTTCGCTTTTGGATGAGCTACAATTTTATGCCTTGGCTGGTAATATCAATCATCTAGATGGAAAAAAATCAACTGCTTCAATCGACACATTCCAGTCATGCTCTGAGAGAAATGATGGAGGGACGGTCGGTAAAACTAAAGTCAGTGGACTGAAGACTGAGTGCGTTGGATCTTGCAGTATATACAAGTTTGGAAAGCTCACTGCTGATCGGTCTGATTGTTTTCCTGAGAGCTCTTTTTGCTACTTTACAGATATAATTTCTTTGGTGGAGCTGATTGGGTGCTACATGGTATGAACTTTACCTTACAGTTAGCTCTCTTGCTTTCTATTGGTCTATTTCCTAGAACGAATCCTTGCCCCCACTCCCCACCCCTGCAAAAAAAAAAAAAAAACCAAAAATAAGGAAATGAAAGAAAATGTACATGCACACTTGCATATCAACATGCGTGCACTAATGAATGAGGAAAGACCCCAACTTCCCAATACACAGAAAAAACTTGGGAACACAGTACTAATCATGTTATGTGGTTGCACTGGCATAGACTTGTCCAGCTTTTTAGCATTCAATGTTCAATCTGAACTAATGGAGATGTTGCATAAAGACAACAGATCACGTACCAGTTGGTGTTTTATTTTATTTAATTTTAAATTTAACCTTTGGGTTTTAATGCAAATACACAGACATGGGTTGTCAAGTTGTCTTTGACTGCTTTAAGCTTGCACTGCCGAATATAACTTTTCTCCAAGTTATTTCTTCATATTATCTAAATTCTCTGCATTAAACATGCTGTAGATATCTGATTCAAGTTGCTGGTTCCTATTTCTTTGCTGATGTCTGGTGAATAACATTATTCTGACTAATTCCTTTGCTGTGTTTGTTACTTAGAGATGGGACTGGACATACAACAAAATCGTGTCTCATATTGTAAATATGCTGGAGTTCTGCAAGTCTGAGGAGTTTTTAGCTGCTCTTTTTGTATTAGCAGGTCAGCTGGGAAGGTATGTCTCAATTTTGCAGGACCTGGTTTTTGAAATTTTAAATTGATTTCTGCTATGCGTTACATCTTATGTTCACATGTTTGCATATTCCAGAGAAACGATAGTGATGAATAATGGAAATGCCTATTGTTTGTATGTACATGGTTCCTACTTGTGTTATGCTTGTAGAATATAAACTAGAGGTGAAAAAAGAAAATGAGGGTTTCCATCACGATCCCTTCCAGTGCTTCCTTTTCCTTCTTTCCTCTATCCTTGCATTAATATCTGCAGATTTCTGTTCTTTAATTCATAATTTACCCTCTACTATGGGTTGGGAAGTAGGTTTAATGTGTATCTACATGCCTAAAGACTGGAAGGGGAGATGGGTGAGAGAGGGATAGGCGTGGTAATTATCATTGACTCACTGGTCCAAAACCTTAAGTTGTTGGGAGGAGGACCTGCCTAGGCTAATAAACCCATGTGCCATCCCTTTTATTAGTCAAAGTGGGACTATGACAATCTCCCCAATCCAATCTCATGACACTCTTTTCATGGTCCTCTCCTACATGAGAGAGGAGGGCCTATCGGCCCTACTCGACCCTACAAGGTCCTCCTCGATCTTGGTTTCCCCCAATGAGAGGTTCACATGACTAATAAATATTATGACATGCAATGGACCCAGTTCTGATACAATTTGTCACGGGCTCGCAACCTAAAAGTTTTAAGCTGTTGGGAGGAGGACTGGCTCTAGCTAATAAACTCGTGGCATCCGTTTTATAAGTCATGTGGGACTATGACATAATCTTGACCTAGACTTGTTTGTCTGACCTGACCTAACCTCGACTCTATCTGCATAACCTGATGTGTTGCATTTGTGTGTCTGGCGGTATAAGCCGACCAGACCCACCAGCGGTTTGATTGGGTTTGGATCAACAGTTCTCAAACTGTCGTGTCATGGGAATTTAGATAGAAAATTTCTCTAAAATATATAATATAGTTTCAAAGAAGAGCGATATGAACGGCAGGTTTGGCTATATTTTTCCTTCTAAAAATTTTAGCTCCATGTGAACTGCATGGTTTGACTGTCAGCTGTCCAAAACGGCAAAAAAATGTTTGAGTATTTTCTCGTAAATATATAATGAATAGTTTTTATTGGTGCAGTCAGCTGTCCAGAACAGCTTTTTTTTTTTTAAAAAAAAAGAAAAGAAAAAAGTGGACAGCATATTTTTGACTATCCATATGGGTTAGGTCCAAGTCAGCTGGATTGACCCTGGGACATGTTCGGATGTGGCACTTCTAACCTTCTCACAGGTCAAGAGGTGTTTGTGTCAGGCCCATAGCCACCTGATATATGAACTTGAGCTGGCCAACCTATTTCCACTCCTAGGGATGGATGATAAAGTTTGTGCTTGTTGGCTAAATAACTTAGTTGTATATATTCTTAGAGGTCTAAATGCTGCCTATTATTCCACATGATTCTGATGCGGAAACACCAAATGTTTCAGATTGAAAATTGTTGTTTCTTGTTTTTTTTCTTTAATTTATTGCCAATTGGTGATCAATCTCTTTTTCCTTGCTTGCTTTATGTTAAAGTTTACGATGCTTTGGAATTTTGCAGTCTTAAATGCTCATTCCATTCGTTTCTGTTTGCCAGATTTGGCATCGATGATGGTGGCTATCTCCAGATTGGAGTTGCAGAGTTGAGATGTAGTTTGTCCAGGATTCTAGATGCAAGCCTTACCCAAAAAAGGAGTATTCCCACTCAATTTTCCGCTGTTGGTGCTTTGCTAAATCTTCTTCCATTCAATTTTGAAGAAATTGTTGATGGACACCCAGAACTTTCACAAGATGCTACTGAATATGGTTATGTCACGCAAGTAAGGAAGTGGTTTTCTCATCTAAGCATGGAACAACAGGCAATGTCATTTGAACTCTTTAGATAAGCTAATGAGCAGGGAAGATGATTTTTCTTTCCATATTGATTATGCAAACAATTGGTCACGTCATGCCAGTCTCTGTCTCCAATGCGTGATCCTTAATTTGGAGCAGCATTCCTTCTTGCCCTTGGACACACTGAAGATTATTGGTTGAACTTATTGTAGTTTAAATCTGTGCTTTCATTGAGGTCATACTTGCTACGTCATTCCGATGGGATCTCAGTTGATTAATTGGTATAAATCAAAGTTCTACTGATTTTGGTTCAGGGGGCACCCAACTACAGGATTGATCAAGTTCTTATGGCATGGGTGTGGGGGCCTGGTGAAAATTGTGCTTATTTGGATACGATTTTGGTTGAAGGAATTTTCTTTCAGTGCCATACAAAACATTTCTAAGGCCAATTCTCTTGGAGTGCATTTTACCTCCACTGCTCTCCCCTAGACTCAAGGCACTGAGAAGTCTTGCAGAAGCTAAACATTCTTGAAGTGCAAATAAATTTTGCTACATCAAATCATTATACCGCATGAGAGGTGAAGATGTCATTTTGAACTCATTAGTTTGACTTTGACAGGAGTGAATCTGGAGAGAGATGTATTCTGGATTACTCTGAATGCTGTTCTCGGTTTTGCATTAATATGAATGGCAAAATCTGCAGTGTTATTTGGCTGTCGAATCTTGTTGCATTAATTGTAATCATGCCACCAGCAATTCTGTTGAATCTTTTCTTCTGTAAAGATCTTTATTCTTCAGAACCAGATGACTTGCATGGTCAATAGTCTTGCGTTGGTTTTTGCAACTGTTTGTATACTGGTATACTTGTTCCAATGTTCTGCTTGCGTTGCCAGTTTGCCGAGGTAACTTCAACACAATTTCTCGTAGTGGTGTCGTGTAGTGCATAAGGCCATCTTTTTTGTTTACCTCTTTGATCCATGGAAGATGTAATTGCTGCAGAGACTTGGAATTTTATTTCAATTTTATGTTCTAAGTTGGTAGACTCGAAATTCTTTGCATCCTGGTTACAGAGTCTGTAAATATTCTATTATTAAAGCAGCATAAGATAAGAATGGGAAAGGGATGTTAAAGAAAGCTGAGGCCTTTGGAGTTCTAAGGAGCTTGTCCTTTTATCATCAATCAATAAAAGTCTTTCATAAGAACATTTTAATTTGTGGTTGCTCTAAAATTATTCTTCATGCTGGATTGTAGACAACTATACTTGTTTAAGGGATATCTTTGATTCCAGGGATCGACAATGGCAAGTTTGGTAGGTTTTGGCAGGTCAGTGTCTCGATGAATCTGGGAGATGATGAGTCTTTGGAAGCAAGGTAAGAAACTAGTTATCCCTAAGTAGCCTTTCGTTTGCTTAGATATCTTAGCCTTTAGATTTTAAAATTCATATTTACTTTCTTACTCCAAGACCTAGTTAAAAGTACTACTGCTTAGCTAGTTATTCCTCCACCGTATTGCTTTGAATCTTATCTCATGTTAGGCCTCTCAGCTAGCACATGGCTTTATGTCAAAAGCTTTCTATTGCCTTCTTATAAACACCAATGGTTCATTAAGGTAATAACATATTATAAATATCACGCTCCACTCACCTCTAATTCTGTTCCCTGGGATTTTAATCTGGCTTAATTGTAACAAGCGTTTTGATAATTTTTTTACAAAAATAATTATTGTTATAAGCAACAGTTAATCCAAAAAATTGTCCACTGAACAAAAAATATTTTCTCAACAGGATCACTTGTTTTCTAAAATGCTATGCTATTTATTAGATGGAGCACTGAACAATGAAACAAAAATTAAATTAAAGTTTTCCTTTTGGTTATGGGTAACGATCTTTAGTTGATTTAGTGTCTATTTTATACATGGGCACTTATTTTATACCTTAATCTGGGAGGTCACAAATACAGAAAGAACCATCACAGCGATTAGGGAGCAATAAATCAACAAGGGATATTCGTGGATCAGACCGTCTAGTAAAGGTCATTAGAATAAAATTTTATTTTTATTGGTGTCATTTTGATAGTATATTCTCTTATGAGTTCATTTTCTCTCTTCTTGTTTAATTAAGACCACAGAATAATATTTAAATTTTGGTGTGAAGGCTGGTAAATCAACAAAGGAGTCCTACTGGGCATTTTTTCTCCTCAAGTTAAGCAATATTCGTGGTGTCGTATCCCTTTTTATCTCGTTAAATTCTGCTATATTTCTATTTTTCTGATTATTTTACTTGGACTAAAAGTAAAGCAGCTTTCTTGACATGGACGGGAGAGGATTAGTTTATGAGAGGGTTTGAAATAGGAAGCTGTATGGTTACTTCCTTTCAGCAACTGATTAATAAATGAATCTGCACCTGATTCTTCACAGCATTTGCTTTAAACAAATTTCATAGAAGAAAATTCTTCACGTCATGTTTAGATAGTAGATTTGAAGCTCAAAGATCAGGTGTCCATGTGTTTGTTTTTCTGAAACTTGGCCAATAGGTCAGTCCTTAAGGAGTACCAGCAATTTTAAAGTCACTATAGTATTGCCATGATCCTTTTAACTTCTTTCGTTCTCCTAGTTTCTACTTTCTTATCATTGTTATCATCTCATGAGCTAGTACATGCCATAAAACACATACCGAGATCAGGAGAATCCATCTTGATGAACCAGACTATATAGACTCTGCTGGTGGAGTTTTTGCATTAGGCTTCTTCAATCCTGGTAAGTATCTTTGCACTTATTATCTCGGAATTTGGTGCAACAACATACCGGGAAAACTGTGGTTTGGGTTGCAAATAGATAAAAGGCATCATGGAGAATCATGCAGCCCAAGAATCATGGAGCATCAGAACCATATCCCCTCCACTCATGACAGCTGTCAATGATTGAAAAAGGAGCCCAAATCCGGCTTATTTTTATTGGCTTTGTTAGGACAAATTGCTGCTTCATGCAACAATAGCCTCCACTTCTGACTCAGTCAGGACACGCTTATGTGTTATGAGTCTTAAGGAGCGTCTAATGCTCACTAAGCATGTTACTCACTTAATGGTTGAATACCTACAATTTATGAAAGGTAGTCCTGATGAACTTGCTCTTGTTAATACTTCAATTGATGAGGATGACTTGATTCTTATACTCTCAATGACCTAGGTCTGAAATTTAAGGAGATTTATGTTGCACTTAGAGCTCAAGTGACTCCCAATGCCTTTGAAGAACTCTATGACCAACTCATTGAATTTGAGCAGTATTTGAAGAGAGAAAAAGTTAGAAGTGAAGTTCTTATAGCCATTGCCAACTATAAAAAAAAAATCAAACACCTACCATCACCATAACAAGGTTAGTCACAATCGGACCAATAATACCCATCCTTCCAATCATCAAAAGTGCCGTGGTCCTTAAGCTAGTCATCCAGAAAGGCCCCTCGAGCATGGTATCACACTTTTAGCTCCTTCGTTATTGAGTATCACTTTATTCAATCAAAGTTTGATTTTTCCCTATTTATTTATTTTCATGGTGGCATTACTGCATATTTTCTTGTCTATGTGGATGATTTAATTCTCACCTATAGTAATAACTCTTTTTTGCACAAGTTTGTTCAAGCTCATTAAAAAAAATTCTCTCAAAAAGAGCAAGGGTACATTCATTATTATTTGGGTGTTGAAGTTATACTTATATGCTTTGATCCTTTTCTCACTCAATACAAGTATATCTGAGATTTACTTGATCATACCTATTTGCTGGGAGCTAAGAAAGTTGCTGCTCCTTTGCTTACAACTGGTTCTCTTAGATGGTTCTCCTTGCATTGAAGCTACTAAATATAGATAAGTTGTTGGTGCTCTTCAATATCTTTTTTTTCACTCGACCTAATATTCCGTTTGTAGTCAACAAATCATTTCAATTCATCTATCAACCCTTGGAAACTTATTGGAGTGCCATCAAATATGTGTTTCGATATCTCAAGAGAATCACTTATCATGGCTTACTGCTTAGGCAACATTCTTCTCCATTCCTTTATGCTTACTCCAACGCTGATTGGGCGGATGGCAAGATGATCACAAATCTACCATGGATTACATCGTGTACTTTGGAAGCAATCCTATCTTATGGTGTTCATGAAAGCAACGGTCTGCTGCTCGCTCATCTACTAAGTCTGAGTATTAAGATGTTGCTACCACGATCTTGGAATTAGCTTGGGTTTAGTCTCTTCTATACAATTAGATCTCTCTATTCCCGCTTACATGATAATTTATTGTGATAATATTGGCATCACGTATGACGTATGTATGTGCTAATCCCATGCATGTTTCACTCCAGGATGAAACAGATTGCTATAGATTGCTATTTTGTGTAGGAGAAAGTTTCCAAAGGTTTTTTAAAAGTCTCTCATGTGTCTACTCAAGACCAGTTTGCCATTGTGCTCACTATACCTCTATCGTGGCAATGATTCACCTTTCTTCATTCCAAAGATAGGTGTATCTGATGGATCCCCTATCTCGCGGAGGCATATTGGCAAAAATCATTCCTTTCAACCATGGAGCTCAAGGATCATGGACCATCACATTGACCAAAGAATTCTTGCATATTGTGCAACTATTCAAGAACTTTCCACATTGGCAAGAATCATTAGCCCAAGAATAATGGAGCATAATGTTGGCTAAGGAATTCTAACATATTGTGCAACTATTCAAATTTTTTTCTCATTAGCGAGAATCATGCAACCCAAGAATCATAGAGCATCAAGTTGACTAGAATCATGTAACCCAAGAATCATAGAGCATCAAGTTTGACAAAGGAATTCTTGCATATTGTGCAGCTATTCAAAAACTTTCCTTTCCACTATGTTGTAGTCTAGGAAAGTATACCTTATTTGTAAATTATTCTTTATTTTTTTTTGTTCTCTATCATTGACCTTGTGTACTATAAATTTACAAGCAATAGATGAATTGTAGGTGGCCTTTTACCTCAAACATATGGTCTCAATAATTCCTTTAGCTTCAATTTTCTACGCCATTGACATGGTGGAAAATGGTGAAGGCAGCGAGGATGGTTTGAGATTTCAGTATCGTGCACCATTGATCTTTGGTTTTTCAAGAGTTGTAATAGGTTGGATTGGTGTGTGCATTACATGATGAATCAAAATCAGAACAAGAAAATGTTGCTCACCCATCTTATTTATTTTATTGAGAGATACAAATAACTCTCCAGTTTGCAGAAAATGATCTAATTAATTTATAAAATATGGTGGAATGCTTTGTTCGTGCTGGAAGTAGTTATCTGGATCAACTTTAGCCTTCACTTGTGCCAATCTTTTAAAGTTGTTCAAGAAGTACCTTTGCCCCCATTCAGTAGCTTTACGGTAGCTTGTCTTACCTTTCTCATTCCTGCCCAGGTCTATATCCCTGTAATTTAAGTAGGCAGCTCTTGGACTCTTAGAAACATAAGGAGCCAAGAAATCATAAAAGCTCTTCATCCAATCCAAATGCTTCTGGCTATCCTCGTTCGTAGGCCAACCCAAGTAGTGCTGGATATTGTACAAGTTCCCCTTCCTATGAGGAAAAGGAATGGCAGTCTCTTCTATCTCATCCATCCTCGCTCCCAAAGGATCCATAACCATTTGTACAGAATCATCCACTGCTTCTAATAAGAACTTCCAGATCTTCTCCAGACCCTCTGCAGGGATAGGCTTCTTCACAAAGTCTGACTTGGCCTTGAAGGAGCTGTTGGAATATGGGTTCCTATTCAACAAGAAGGTAGGGTCCAACTTAGGGGCTTGTGCGAAGTAGAGAGTAGAGGCGAAGTAGAGAGTAGAGTTCATCCAGCTCATCTCAGTGCAGTCTTTGGCCGCCACTCCCAACTCAGGAAAGCTCTTGTCAAGGATGGAGAGGAGCTCCGGGCGCCCGCCGAGGAACAAAGACTGGAACGAAGCCTGGATCGTGCGGTTCCCCTTCTCCTTGTTGCCGATGGCATTAACAAGAACTCTAATGAAAAGATTGTCATCAAGCCTCGGTGCCACTTTCTGCCACCTCCCGACTAGCTTAGTTACATCCTCACTTAGGGTTTTCTGAACCTGAAAAACAGTGACCGTGGGGGGAACGTAGACTAAATTGATCTTGAATGAGAGGACTATACCAAAGCTGCTTGCACCTCCTCCTCTAATGGCCCAGAAGAGATCCTCACCCATGGACTTTCGATCCAAGAGCGTGCCACTGGCATCTACGACGACTGCGTCGACGATGTTGTCGGCGGAGGTCCCGTACTTTCTCATCATTGTCCCAATCCCACCTCCACTCAACAGCCCACTGACGCCGACGGTGTGGCAAATGCTCGCGGGGAACCCGGCAGTTTGGTTCTTGGTCCCAACATTGATGTGGTAGTACAACTCGCCGATTGTTGCACCAGCTCCAACCCATGCGGTGCCATCAGTTGCGTCAACCGCGATCGATGCAAAGTTGATAAGGTCGAGGAGGATGAAGGGATCGCCAGATGAGACGGAGGATAGACCCTCGTAGTCATGGCCACCGCTTCGGACTCTAATGCGGAGGCCTTGGCCCTTGCCACATTTGACCGCAGCTTGAACATAGGAGGCATTGGTGGGTGTCAAGATGATGGCCGGCATTGTGGCATTAGGGGTAATGGACCTTATATTTCTGATGGAGGAGTTGAAGACATCGGCGTAGGAAGTGGTGCTTGGGATGTGCAGGAGTTTGGAGGTGGAGTTACCAGAGCTAGTGCTATTAAGGAAGCACTGGATGAAGGCATGTGGATTGGTGGCGTTGGTGGTGGTTGCATCTATGAATGTAGAGGCCGAGAGGAAGAGAAAAGAGAGAATAGTGAGGTTGGCTAGCACTGCGGATGCCATTTCTGTATCTCTACGACGTTGGCTGTGGATGGTATTTATACAAGGAAGAATAAACTCGTTGGAGAGTATCCGAGCATATCTTGGGTGATTTATTATATTCAGTGTATCCGAGTATATATATCATGGCTGATTTATTATATTCCATAATTTCCCGGCAAAAGAATAGCTTAATTATGATTTATTACTCTACAAAATTTTATGCATTACTTAGTGCTTACCGAAAATAAAAAGGGTTTTTTGCATGGATACCATTCTAAATATCAGATTTTGCGTAAATACCCTTTCAAAATTGATATTTGCATGTATATCCTCGTAAAATACTTGTTTTGCAATTCTATCCGTTTTTATTCTTATATTTGCATATATACCCATGCCATCTAACGACGTTAAAAAAATTAACGGTTTCAAATTAAAATGACTAAAATACCCTTAATGGGTAGGCGTGCAAATAGAAATTTTTATAAGG
>JAOXJJ010046615.1:0-18346 GCA_025769935.1 Phoenix roebelenii | reverse complement strand
CAAAGTAAAAATTAGGGAACATAATTTTTAGAAAACCCAATTCACCCCCCTCTTGGGTTGTCACCTTGGGCAACACAGAACGATCAGCGGACGAAGCTCGCCTCCTACATGTATCTCCGATAAAGCCCCGACTAGGCTCGGAACCCTCCGACCAAGGTCGGGATGCTTTGCCGAATCGACCGCGAGCCGAGTCTTCGCCGACCTTGGGAGGCATCACAGAGTCGACCGCGAGCCCAGGCCCCCTCGACCTCATGCGCGATAGCCCGACCAAGTCTGAGATGCCTTAACTAAGCTTGGAATGCTCTGCACCACCAATCTCCAGCTTGATCTCCAGCCACTCCAAACTTCTCCAAATGAAGGCCCGGCCAAGTCCGAACGCCGACCCAGGTCGAGATGGCCTGCTACGATGACCTCGTGCTCTGCCCGATGATGTCCCGGCCGAGCTCGGAGATGCCAAGTCATTGGCCACAAACTCAAGTTCCACCTGATGGCGCCTCGACCGAGTTCGGGATCAAAGAACATGAAAGCTTCGACAGCAGCTCAGCCTCAACCTACGCTGCCATTGGGCCCGAGCTCAAAGTTTTAGCAAGACTCTCCCGAATGCCGAGCCCAAGGACTTGGCGAAATTCTTCCGAGAGCTGAGCCTAAAGACTTAGCGAATCCTACCGGAACCTAGGTCTAAAGACCCAGCCGAGCTCGAAGACTTGGTGAAATTCGCCCAACAGGAGTTCAACTTAAGCAGCCGAGATAAAAGTTCACCAATTATGCAAATAGAAACAAGCACAAATGCATAGCAGAATTAAAAAAAAAGATATTTCATTGATAAAAGCCCGAGGGCTGAGTACAAAACTTGACATCGAGGCCGACTCATCTGGCCGAACAGTGGCTGCAGAGACCGATCTCATTTACAAAAGAAAAAAGAAAGAAAAAAGGAGGCTAAGTCCTAAGGGGCAACAGCTGCTTCGGCATCGACCTTAGGGTCATCCACAATGATCACGTGGGGGTCCTCGGCGGAAACTGCCTCAGGACCATCCGCAGTGGCCTCGGACGGGGCTTCACCAATAGCATCGGGAGTGCCCCCAGCGGCTTCCCCTGAGAGAGCCTCCCGCACCGTCTGCTCGGCCGCATCAGTCTCGGCCCCAACGGTCTCCTGTCCGGCCTCGAGACTTGCGGGAGCGTCATCGGTCCTATCGTTAGAGCTTCCGGGCTCATTCTCATCTTCGTCGATCCCCATCCTTGGCCGAATGCCCTTGAGGTCGAGCTGGGGGCAAAACCGCTGCATTTGCATCCGGAAGTTATCGAAGCTGCAGATGAATCCATCCACGGCCTCCTCCTCCATTAAATCGCAAAACTCTTCCGACTCCTAGAAGAGTTGCACTGCATCTCGAGCCTGCTCCAGTGTCCTATTTTCTTGAGCCTCGAGCTGTTCGATCTTCAGACATAGGACCCCCTCCTCATATGTACAGCTGGCAATTTCGGAGCAGGCCTTGGTTAAACGCGCCTCGGAGGCACGTAGCTCCGACCTCACCAAAGTGTGTGAGGCCTTCTCTTATTCGAGCTGGTCGACTGTCGATCGTCGCTCGATTTCGGCAGCCTCCATCCTCACGACGACCTCCCTCCGCACGGCCTCGGATTCGGCGAGCCTCTTCTCGGCCCCCTCCTGCTGCCTTTGGCTCCTTCGAGCCTTATCCTGGCACTCCGACGCTATGAGCACCAGCATGTCGATTTCATGAAGATGTTGTAGGAAAAAGTTGATGATGAGTAGAGGTCAAGGAGATGCAAAAATTGAAGCAAGGAAATAAAAACGAAAAATGACTTACTCGGATGGCAGTGCAGTAAATCTGATCGACAGGGCTGCCGGGATCAATGGCCTCGAACTCGGCCCGGTCAGCTGGGAGCAACGCGCGGTGAAATATCTCGCGCGCAACATTGCTATTATGAAGGGTCGAATCGCCCTCGCTCGTCGGGGACTCCGAGCCATCAGGCTCCCTCTCAGAGCGGCCTCCGACCCCGGACGAGCTCGAGACGTCGGCCCTCGACGAACTCGGCCTGCCCGAGCTCGGAGTAGAAGGATGCGAGGAGCTCAGGACCCCAAGGCCGCGGCTCGGCTCGGGACCCGAGCGCCGCAGGCGGACAACCTACCGACTCGGCCGCTGGGAGATGGGGGTCAGGCAGGCTGGGGTCGCCGAATCCCTTGCTCCCCTAGATCCCGGGCTCGCATGCTCGGCGGATGGAGTCTCCTTTCGGACGGATCCGGAAGTTCCAGCTTTTGGATCCGCCCTCTCGACGGGCGTGGAAGTCGAAGCTGACTTGGCCTTCTTCCTCGGCTCTGGCGGAGCCCCACCATCCTCGGCCGCCCTCTTCTTATGCCGGGCGAAAAGGGCCGTATTACTGGTCACCATCTGAGTGATGTCTGAAAAAGAGGAAAAATCCCAAATGTCAGGCCAGCAAAAAAATGATGATAAAAAAGAAGGAATAAATAAGGCAAAGGATGACAAGACAGGTGAGGAGCAGTGCAGTTGCCCTTACCCTCGAGGCGCGCCGAGCTCAGGCCAAAATTTACCAGGGCCTCCTCGCTCAGGAGATCGTTCAGAAGAATGTCGCCTCCGGGGCCATGAAGAGCGTCGACGACCCTCTGCTCGTCCGGCGAAAGTGTGGAAAGCTTGTTAATGGCCCTGAGCCGAGGATGCCCCCATCTCGGGTCAAATCCCCACGAGCGCTCGGAGGAAAGAAAGAAAAAATTTTCTTTCCACCCACGAATGGAGGAAGGGGCACCTTGGAAGATCGATCTACCGCCCCGAAGGGCAAAGTAGAACAATTCTCCGTTCACCGGGCTGGACTTCAGCATGAAGCACCAGCGGAAGACATTCACCAAGGTCCGTATCTCGTGCGCGAGGCAAAGGGATAGAAACCCGATGATGGTTCTCCCCGAGTTCGGAGCAAGCTATGCTGGGACGAGCTGATACGTCACCAAGAGCTCATTCACGAACTCGTGTAAGGGGAACCGCAGGCCGGCCTAGAGTGTCTCAATGTACACCCCAATCCGACCTAGAGGAGGTCTTGTCATCCGGTCCTCCAACCCTACGGGCTCAAGATGAGACCCGCTCTGAGGGAAGAACCTGGAGCGGATCGATTCCAACTCCTCCTTGGTCAAGCTGGACCCAACTTCGTCCGGGCCGTGACCCATCCCCAAGAGAAAAATGAAGAAGAAAGAAGAAGAGGAAGAAGCAGAAAAACAAAAACCCTTTGAGCAAACATGGATAGAAGACCTACTATGAGTTCCACCGGAAATGCCGCCGACCACAAATAAGAGACCAAAACAACCGCCGGAAATTGCCTTGGAGCACCGCCGGGGAAGACTAAGCAGTACCGGAAGAAAGAAGAGAAAGAGAATGGAGGAAAGAGAAGGCAACAGCAACGACGACCAAATAAGGGCTTTTAGAGCCAAGTCTGGTATTTATATAGACCCTTCCGACGGCCCAGCTCGGCAGGACCAGTTCCCGCCTTCCGTCTAGATTGCGCCACATGTCAGCTTCGAAAATCGAAGCGACGTATCCACCTGGATCGACACTTTAAAAACAGAATCGAGACAGCGTCCCGTCGGATCCCGGAGCCTCATCATGAGCCCACGGCCCGGAGCAACCTCGAGAAGCAGAAGGGCGTTGCCCCGTCATCTCCCATTAAAGACGTCCCGAAGCGCGCGAAACAGCGGAACGATTTAAAGCTGCCTGGCTCCACCAGCATAATGAAGGCAACTACTTCCTTCGCCTGAGCTCGTAAGTGGCTCGAACTCGAAAGTCGGAGGGTAGTGTTGGGGGGGAAACGAATTGCCCCGAAACATGTGGACGCATCGCCAGCACGTGATGACAGGCCCCCGACAACAACTCTCGGATGCACCCGACCTCCAGGCGCCCGACCCCAAAGCGCCTGACCTCCAGGTGCCTAACCTCTAGGCGCCCGATATCCAGGCGCCCGACCTCGGCATACTCGACCTCAGAGCTCGAAGCCCTGCGGCCTTGCTGTCCTGGTCTCGGCCAAGCCAAACCTGATCGACCTCAACTCCGAAGAAAGCCCAGTCAAAGAATAAAGCAGGGCTCTCCACTCCACCGAAAGTCAAGCCTCTCTCCTCCTCATCCGGGATCCAATCTTGGAATCTCCGCCTGAACAACTGTCAACAATTAATGCGCATGGTCTCCACGGATCTCCGGCTTACTCAATAATTAATGCGCATGGCCTCTACGGATCTTCGGCTTACTCAAAATCCCAAGCCATCCACAGTAACCAGTTGACTCACTCAATTCCGTCCAGTCACCCACGACAATTTATTAATTTACACGATCACGCTCAATCATGATGGTAACTCATTTGATTTGTCCGGTCACATCACAGGTAACCCTGTATCCCTCTTATAAAAGGAAAACTTCCTCCCCTTCAAGGGGGATTTTGATTTTTAGATCCCGGCATACAGTCCACCTCCTTCTCCAAATTAAGCCTCCTCTGACTTAAGCATTGGAGGGCCGATGCCGGAAGCTCCGGCCACCGGCTTTTTGCAGGTTCCCCGAAGGTCGCAGTCCGCCGACGTACCATTCGCACTGGAGCTCCTTTTTCCCAGCCAAGTGGTCATCCTCGGGTCTAATTTCCAGCAACATTTTCCATTCTCTGGTAGAATATTAGTGTTTTCATTTTCTTACGAGAGTTTTTTTTTTTCCTTTTTTTCCCTTCTGAAAGGAGGGAGGAGGAGTGAACTCCACCCACTTCATTAGCAAAATGAAGTTACATCAGAGCAAAACAAACATCAAATGGAATTGAGGTCTGATAGACCACGGGAGAGAAAAAAGAGGAGCAAGCATCTTTCACAAGATTGTTGTAGGAAAGTAGATCCTTGTTCTTACTAAATGCTTACCATGGAGTAATTTTAAGCAACATTTGGCTCTAGAACAAGTCAGGAACTATTCAAGATTTTTACCCATAATTCAGAAAATGCTGCTATTATGTCCCTAATCCCTCAACTTTATCATCAACATTTGTTAATTATAATGATCTCAAATTCCCTCCAAATGTATTAATCGATCGGTTGAACGGTCGGATTACGGAGTCCCACATTGGAGTCCTCCAAGGGCTATCTAAATCAGCAGGAGGACAACTCTTAAGTCTTAACAAACGGCGGACCATGATGGCCGTCGGATTCGTGCATCTTGCGTGTTTTGGAAGCTCTTGGACATGAGAGGTAAAGACAACGTGGGCCCCCATGATCGCATGCCGTTGGTGGGCCCCTTCGACGCTTTATCTTTTATATGATGCTACGGCTTTGGTCAAAGTCCAAAGTGGGTCTAATCATTAGGCCTGAAAAGATGGTGGATTTTCTTACAACGGAACGAACACCAGACGTCAATATATACCGTTCGATCATTTTGTGCCCTTTGCACCTCCGGCCATCTGGTCCGCTGATTACCAATCCGACGACCCAGAAGAATTATTACTACTTGATAACGATGCCACAAGGAAATGGGACCGGGAACTCTGTGGTGGAGCCCAGAGACAGCTGGAACCAGCCGACCTTCTCTGGGCCCCGCATTGACCCGTCAGATCAAGATCCTTCGTATCCAAAGCCCAAGCGGAAGGCGACGAACGGATGAGACCATTTTCCACTGAGTTACGGAATTGCCCCCGGGATTCTCCGGTACCAACCAAGGGGCCCACTAGCCCAGCTAACCCGGACCCAACATGAGAAGCGACAATGAATGGACGAGAATGGCCTTCCTGTCACGTCCGTTCACGTCCGTTACAAGGCCACTTTAGTCACGCAAATACGTCGCTTAGTCAATAAATACCTATGCTGGCCCAGAGATTGTTCCGTTGCCAACCCATTCCTGTCTGCCTTTATATTACTACAATAAAAGCTCACACAAGTGTTACATGAGAGAGAGAGAGAGAGAGAGGCCAAATATAGCTAACGAAAGAGACGAAGAAAGGAGGGGAAGCGAAGAAGAGATTCGCAAGTGCCAAGTATTAGTAGTGTCATATAGTAGTGGTGCTGACGATGGGATTTATATACCAGAAGTTGCCGGAGAATCGGCGAGCAAAAGGTGGTTTTCCGGCGAGGGAGTGGGTGGTGGTGAAACGGGCTGCCGTGAAGGTAGTCGGGCTCTACTTGGGCCGGAGGAGGTGGGCAGCGAGGCACTCGAGGACGCTCGCATGGGCTGCGATTTGGGCGAGGTTGAGAAGGGCCGTGGGCCTGTCACGGGCCCGGCATTTGCCGGCGGCGAGCTATGACTCGGTGAGCTATGCTCAGAATTTTGACGATGGGGTGTGGAAGGAGGAGGAGGAGTTTTGGAGGAGAGGGTCCTTTGCATTTAGGTTTGGAAAATCTCGTCGCTTGGTGGGTTGAGCTGAGTTGTCCCATTTCCTTTTCCAGCCTTTTGTCTCTCTTTATTTCGCATCGGTCATCAGGGAATCCTGATAATTTTTTTTTATTCTTTTTAAGCTTTCTTTTTTATGTTCTTTTCAAATCACTTTTTAGATGATAAAATGCTGTATTTTTTTTTTTTTGAAGGGAAGGTGGGACTGTGTTGCTCTATACTGTGAATCCTAATTTTGTTGTGGAATCTCTCTGGAAGCTATTTGATCTTAATCTGACGGTATGAATTGACTATAATTACATAGCAAATTTTTAAGCTGACTAATTTGGGCATTAAGTGAAACCTTTAAACATGAAGTCAAGTTCATATGGGATGTTTCAAGTCTCATCCTTGTTTTTCTGGTAAGATGAATTGTTTCAAAGAAATTGTATAACTCGGATTTCATTGAAACCCTTTGAAAAGATATATCATTTAATAAATAAGAATGCTGCAATATATGGTGAAACAAATAATAGATAATTTAAAAAGTCCTTTTCCCTGGTTTCAACTCTTATGGCAGTAACAGGGGAACCCAAGCATTTCAGTAGCATGAAACATTCCTGATGATCAAAAAACCTATATTGTAAACTGGTATTATTACTTGAGAATTTTAACTACTCTTACTGTTAAAATATTTGTAAAAAAAGAGAAAAATAAGAAAAAAAGAGAGAGAAAAGTTCTTTTTTTTTTTTTGTTTCAGCACATTCCGTACATCTCAGGAGTTATATACATTTGTGTACGGACTCCATATAAGAAAAATAATATATGCTGATGTAGGATCATACTAATAATGAAAAATATTACTAGCTGATATAAATTGTTATGTGATCCCTAAAATTACTGTAATAAGATCATGCTAACAAAGAAACATAATATAGGTTGATACAGAATCACGCTAATAAAAAAAAATATTATGAGTAATACAGATTGTTGTGTGATCCCTAAAATTATGCTAACACTTACAACTGACCATTATATTTTTGATCTATGTGTAGTATTATTTGTCAGAGAATTATACGTAGGTGATGCTACTCATATTTTCAATAATAGATGCCATTAGTTTTATTTGGCTCATGCAAAAAGACTAATGTCTAAATGCACCATGTCAAGCCCTGGATCCGACATGCTTCAATGGGCCATCTCATGTGCTATGTTTCAGATGAGCATATTAGTAGCACTTGGGCTAGGTCCCAGCTCCACCTCTATAGCCCTCCATGGGTACATTGGCAACAATCTCACTAGGAGAGACGCCATGCATGCAACTCGACCACTATGAAGTGCCTTACTTCCAATGCTAACATGATTAAGTTGCATTATTTTTGTATTTTTTGTGATATATCTGATAGATATAATACGTGACAATATCGAGTTTCATGAATGGATTCCTCCGATGCTTGGGCTATATGGTAGAACCAAGATGAAGCAAGGCCAACAAAATTCTAGGCTTGTCAATATAGTGCTCTCCGCAGGTTGGGTCAAGGGCATGATTTTAAATTATTTCGTTCCGGATAATTATTAGTGTGAACCTTCTTAGACGATTTTTCTAGACTTGACCTGCCCACTGAAATGAGCACATCATAGCCTGGGTTTGAGATTAAAGGCTCAGGACTTGTTTGGTTCGTGAGAAAAGGAGGAGGAAAGTTGGCCAATGAAAAAAATGAAAATAGGTCTCATATTTGTTGGTTGGAGTTTTCAAAAAAGAAATATCAAAAAAAGTAGTATTCTTGTTCGAATAAGATTTCTATATTTATGAAAAAAAAATTCATATGGGATATGAAAAAGTTCAATTCATATCGGCCAGAAATTGGAGTATTTTTTTTTCCAAATGTACCTTTAAATTTTTAGATAAAATGAGGTAAAGTCTTTTTCTTTATTAAGGATATAACATATATTTTACATAATTTTTTTTTAGAAAAGTAGATGCTCAACGAAATATAAGTCACTCTGTAATATGCCATTTTTATGATCAACTAAATATGCAAAAATTATTTTGTCAAGTATCATATACCCAGGCATCATCATTTTAGAAAAAATATTTCAGTATTTTTTTTTTTACAAACCACATAAATACTTAATATTTGGACTTCACTTCAATATGACTAGAATTATGTCCGCTTGCATGGACGGATATACTGTGTAGAAGCATTCAGAAAAAAAGGTTTTATTGATGAAAGAGCTTGCCTTTCTCGGATCCAGATTTGTTTTGTTTTCTCAAGTGAAGCAGCTGCTGTTTGTTAAAAATGAAGGTAGTGTTACCTAGGTTTTAGGATGCTGCCAACCTTAAATGGTTTTTTTCATTCGAGAGAAATAGAACAAGGGGCTTCCCTAAGCAATCTTATCAATCAAAAATATGCCGAAAATGACTCAGAAAAAGAAAATCCAATCCCTTTAGAAATATTTTTCCTAAGAAGTAACAAAAGTACCACCGAGGTGTAGCACGGTGGGAACAAAGCTTTGATTCCACTAGAATGGTAGGTTTTCTGCGGATGGGGAGTGTATGAGTAAAATTTGTCTACCCGTATCAAACATTCTCCAGCGGGAGGGCCAGTGGGGGTTGCTATGTGGGTGAGGTTCTTCTCACCCCCTCTTCCCTTTTGTTCCAGCAAAAAAAAAAAACCCTTTTGTTCAGGCTAAAAAAAAAAAAAAGTAACCAAAGTTATGGGCCAGCATAATAGATTAAATTTTACATATAGATCATGCGTGATCTTTCCCTAGCTCTCCTTTCTCTTGGCATTGCGCAGCTCTTGTAAAAGTTCTGTGACATCTGCATGCTACTAAAGTTTTCTTCCTCGATTAATTGCATGAGCCTTGCCAAATTCCCAAGATTAAAAATGGGTCCTCTTAGAATACAATGCTAGGTCACAATTTGGGTGGCCAAAAGCCAAAGACCGAGATGGATTTTTTTTTTTTTTTTTTTGTAACTATAATGGATGACTTATATAATACTACAAATACATCTAAAAAGTTAAAATATAACAAGTCACAGAGCGCTCTAGCTAACTCTCTCTCACCAGTCTAGAGAACTCTTTCAGAATGATTAGCCACAAAAGCTATCCAATCCATAGCTCTATTGACTTCTCTATAGACATGCTTAGTTTAGAAAGCAATGTCTTCACTTAGCATACTCTAGATGTTCGAGAGCATAAGTGTCTTTTCTTCACTTCACGTAGCATTTGCACCAAAAAATATAAGCACAGCACATGGTATGCTTTTTGTTTGGTGGGTCCTAGTTGTTCATTATTGTGCATGTCAAAATTAATGTTGCCACCACTACTATATATTCTATTTTTCTTGTAATAGTTGACTTTGAATATGGAAACCCAACCGAGATTGAAAATTAAACATGGAGGAGCAAGACTCTTTCAAAATATTTGGATATTGTTGGGGGAAAAATATAAGTCGTCACGATTGCATGGACATCCGAGCAGACCCTCCAGAGGCGCCTGAGCAGATCCTCCGACCTGGAGGCGTCCGAGCAGACCCTCCGACCTGGAGACGTCCGAGCAGACTCTTCGACCTGGAGACCCGGAGACCCGGAGGCACCCGAGCGGCCCCTCCGACCTGAAAGCATCCAAGCGGCCCCACCGACCCGAAAACGCCCGAGTCGCGTGCTGTAGTCACATCCCTCCACGGCCCGACCGAAAAACTACGCCTTGTCTTCGTTAAAAATCAATGCGTATGGCTCTTACAAACATTCGGTTTACTCAACAATCAATGCATATGGCCCCTACAGGCACTCAGCTTATTCAACAATTAAAACGTATGGCTCCTGCTCTCTACGGACATCAAGCCCTTTACGACAAACCTGCTCGGCTACGAATGATGGCATGACTCCACGATGATTTGAAAGCTTCGGCCTGATCTCCTACAGTAATAGCATTGATTCACACGATCGAGCATTAATTTTTACTGCATGTCCAATCATACGGCAGCCTGTTCATCCCGTCGCGTTACAGGTAAACCCGTTACCCCCCTATAAAAGGGAAACCCCCTCGGGGGAGAAGGGACTCTCTCTCTCGCTCTCTGGAACTCCAGAACCATTGATCCCCTCACTGATTCACACATTTTTGGGCCTCCTCTCTGACTTAAGCATCGGAGGGCCGGCGCTGGAAACCCCGGCCACCGGCTTCTTGCAGGTCTCCCGGAGGACGTCGCGCGCCGCCGGACCGCCGCTCGCTGATTCTCGCCGGAGCTCCTCCTTCCTAGCCCAATGGTCGCCCTCGGGTCCAATTTCCAGCAATAGTTGGCGCTAGAGGAAGGGACCGAGTCGCGACCATGAAGCTGAGAAGCAAGGGAGCTTCTAATGCCTCCCGACGTCTTCCACCTAGTCCTGGACACTCTGTCCAGAACTCACCACCTCCAGCCGATTCGACTCCTCAAGTTCAGCCGAAACAGTTTGATGCCCTGGTGCAGCAGATTCAGGCCTTGGCCGCTGCTATCCAAAGCCTGCAACCTAAGGGCGTCTCGATAGCGCCGTTTCCTCAGGCCCCGGTCCAACCGGTGCCCCCTTCAAGTGGACCGACACCCCAAGGCCGAAATCTCCACACCTCTTCAAAGGCCAATGGTGAGGAGCGATGCCATTGCCAGGGTTCAGCCCGAGCATCCTCCTGGAGAGAACCCCTAGCGAGGGGTTTAGGCGACTGGCCACAACCGTCAGAGGTTGAGTCAGTCCTAGGGCAACCTGCACCTGAGCGGACCACTGTGGCAATTCCCCAGAGCGATGAAATCGCCAAGAAAGTCGAGAAGCTGGAGCGCCAGATCGAGGCGCTCCACGGCAAGAGGGCGAGATGCGAGGGCGACTTCGAGTTTACCACGAAGTCCCCTTTCTCCCAACAAATCGAGGATGAGCCGGTCCCGCCGAGGTTCAAGATGTCCCAAGTGGAGCCCTACAACGGCATGACCGACCCCCTCGATCACCTGGAGAGTTACCGAGCCTTAATGGCACTGCAAGGATCCTCGGAGGCCATGCTCTGCAAGGCCTTCCCAGCAACACTTCGAGGAGCAGCCCGGCTTTGGTTCATCGGGCTGAAACCCAGCACAGTCTCCTCTTTTGAGCAGCTCTGCAGGCAGTTCGCCACCAACTTTGCTGCCAGCCGACCCCAGCGGCGGACTTCAGACTCTCTCCTTGACATAAAGAAAAGGAAGGAAAAGTCACTCAGGGAATATCTGGACCGTTTCACTGCCGCAACGTGGGAGGTCCGCGAGCTCGATCAGTCAATAGCCATGTCGGCACTCAAGACTGGAGCTCGGTCTTATAGGTTTCTCTTCTCCATCGAGAAGAATTTTCCTGCTGACTTCACCGAGATGCTAATCCGGGCACGGAAGTACGCAAAAGCTGAGGAAGCCGTTGCTTCTAGACGGGATGGGGCCGAGCAGGCCTTCAAAAAGCAAAAGAGGCGCCATGAGGAGCGCGGCCGTCCCAGAAGCCCGTCTCCGCGCCGAGCTAAGAACCCGCCTCGTCTGAAGAGTCCACCCCGACCGCGGGGACCACTTCGACCAAGGTCCTCGCCTCGTCCGAGATCTCCACCACGGCCCCGGATACCCAATGGGAGGTACGAAAATTACACTCCTCTTAATGCTCCTCGGACTGAGATCCTCATGGAGATCGAGGGTCGGGATTATTTTCGGCCTCTGCCCCCGATGCGGGATCCCGGGGCCTGGCGCAATCCCAAGAGATACTGCCGCTTCCACTGGGACCACGACCATGATACGGAGGACTGCTTCCAGCTCTGGGACGAGATCAAGGTACTCATCCGCCGAGGAGTGCTCAACCGGTTTGTGCGGAACCGGCGTGAAGAGAAAAGGCCAGTGGAGGACGCCGTGCAGCCTGGAGAGCCAAATGCCAACAAACCCATCGCCGGCACTATCAACACCATAGACAGGGGGGGCAGTTGGAGAACCAACTGGGGAAAGGCTTCCTTCGAAGCGCCCCCGCACTTCTGAAGTCATCTCGTTTTCGAACGAGGATCTGAAAGGAGTTGAAACTCCTCATGATGACGCTGTGGTCATCTCTATGGTTGTAAACAAATTCGATGTAAAATGCGTCCTAGTGGATAATGGAAGTTCGGCGAATGTTCTGTACTTCGATGCCTATTCTAAAATGGGGATGACAGAAAAACAGTTACGGAGAATGAACATCCCACTGGTCGGATTTATTGGAGACTCGGTCCCGGTGGAGGGCGAGGTCGATCTCCTAGTTACGGTCGGGCTTGCCCCCCGAGAAAGTATCGTGAGGATGGATTTCCTCATGGTGCGCTTGCCATCGGCCTATAATGCCATCCTTGGATGACTAGGGCTCCACGTCCTTCGAGCCGTGGTCTCAACCTGCCACCTACTTATGCGGTTCTCCACAAGCCAAGGAGTCGGTGAAGTCCATGGGGACCATGCGGTAGCAAGGCGATGCTACATGGCGACCCACGAGGCGAAGCAACCGGCCAAGGTGTCAACTTCGACGCCAGATCACAAGATCTCAGCTGAAACTTTAGAGGCACGGGATGGTCCTCGGAAAAAGCGGGTAGAGCCTGGTAAGCTACTCACCCAAATTTCTTTACGAGAAAATTGTTCCAAGCTAACCGTGCAGATCGGCTCCGGCCTTGATGCCCGCAAGAGAGGTCGCCTTGTCAACTTTCTGTGGGCCAACATGGACATCTTCGCCTGGTCGCCCGCCGATATGCCGAGGATAGATCCAGAGGTCGCGGTCCACTGACTCCAAGTGAAGCCAACCTGCAAGCCCGTGCGGCAAAAGAAGCAAAGTGCCACCCCGGAACGACAACGAACGGCGGCCGAGGAAGTCGACAAACTTCTCAAGGTCGGCCTCATCCGGGAGATATCCTATACGGAGTGGCTCGCCAATGTGGTCCTTGTCAGAAAAACTAGCGCAAAATGGCGCATGTGCGTGGACTACACCGATCTGAACAAGGCCTACCCGAAGGACAGCTTTTCACTCCCCAGCATCGACCAGCTCGTGGACTCCACCTCGGGACATGGGTTGCTGACATTCATGGACGCCTTCTCAGGCTACAACCAAATCCGGATGGCGCTGGAGGATGAAGAAAAGACGACCTTCATTACTGACGGGGGCATCTATTGCTACAAAGTGATGCCTTTCGGCTTAAAAAATGCTGGAGCGACTTATCAAAGGCTGGTCAGCCAGATCTTTAAAGACCAAATAGGCCGAAACATGGAGGTCTATGTCGATGACATGTTGGTGAAGAGCCGAATGGCGAAGGATCATGTGGCTGACCTTGACGAAGCATTCTCCACACTTCGAAGGTACCGGATGAAGCTCAAACCTGCAAAATGTGCATTCGGAGTCACCTCGGGCAAGTTTCTTGGCTTCGTGATCACCCAACGGAGAATCGAAGCCAATCCCGAGAAGATCCGAGCGCTCCAAAAGATGGTGCCCCCGAGGACAGTTAAAGAGGTACAGCGGTTCACGGGACGGATCGCAGCTCTCGGGAGATTTGTTTCCCGGTCGGTCGAGCGCTGTCTCCCGTTCTCCGCAGCTCTCTAGCGGCCGAAGAACTTCTTGTGGTCGCCAGAATGCCAGCAAGCCTTTGAAAAGCTTAATTGTCTTCTCGCTTCTCCTCCGTTGCTCACGAAGCCTCAGCAGGGTGAGCTCCTTTACTTGTACTTGGTTGTTTCCCCAGTTGCAGTGAGCTCGGTTCTGGTCCGAGAGGAGAACAAGCTTCAGAGACCGGTGTACTACACTAGCCGAGTCTTGAGGGATGCTAAGACCCGATACTCCAAATTGGAAAAGACCATCTTTGCCTTGGTCGTCTCAGCTCGGGGACTCCGACCTTATTTCCAAGCCCACACGGTGGCCGTGTTAACCGACCAGCCGATGAAGCAAATCCTGCAACGATCAGATCATGCTGGTCGAATTACGAAGTGGGCAGTTGAGCTCGGAAAGTTTGATCTTGAATATCGTCCGAGGCCAGCAATCAAAGCTCAAGCGCTTGCCGACTTCATCGTGGAGTGCATTGTGCCAAACGAACCCGAGCCCACATCTACAGCGGAAGAATCTCCGGAGTAGCTGTGGATGCTGCATGTGGATGGCTCCTCGACCTCAGGGGGTAGCGGAGCAGGCCTCATCCTCACCAGCTCGGATGGGGTGGTCGCAGAACAAGCTATGCGCTTCGAATTCCCCACCTCGAACAATACGGCGGAGTACGAGGCACTTATTGCTGGGCTCAAGCTGGCTAAGGAACTGAAGATCGAGAACCTGAAGGCTTTCAGTGATTTCCAACTAGTTGTGAGCCAAATTTAGGAAGACTTCGAAGCCAAAAAACCATCGATGCAGAAATATCTCCAGAAGGTGCGACACCTCACCTCGACTCTGAGCTCTTTCCACATCCAACACATTGCTAGGTCGGAGAATCTCAGAGCAGATCAATTGTCAAAGTTAGCGTCCTTCCGTATGAGCGAGCTCTCCAAAGCAGCAGCACTGGAGTATCTCCAAATGCCCAGCACGGAGGAACCCGAGCTGGCCCTTTGCATTGAGGTTGAGCCAAGCTGGATGGACAAGCTCATCAGCTACCTGCAGGATGAAATCCTTCCCAGTGATGAGCGCGAGGCTCGCCGAGTCAAGCGTTTAGCCGCTCGGTACATACTGTATGAAGGCAAGCTTTACCGGAGATCTTTTATCTCTCCCCTCCTGAGATGCCTCCGCCCGTCAGAGGCGGATTATGCGATGCGTGAAGTCCATGAAGGAATTTGCAGAAATCATTTGGGAGGCCGAGCACTGGCGCGTAAGATTCTACGCCAGGGATATTACTGGCCTACGCTCTAGAAAGATGCAGTAGATTTTGTCTGAAAATGCGACCGATGCCAGAGGAACGCCAATATCCAACGCCGACCCTCGGCCCCGTTGACCTCGATCAGTTCTCCCTGGCCATTCGCCCAATGGAAAATTGATATCCTGGAACCATTCCTCCTAGCAACCGGGCAAAGGAAATTTTTGGTCGTTTCTATTGATTATTTTATTAAATGGGTTGAGGTCGAGCCAGTGGCCCGGATCACCGAGCAGAATATGCAGGATTTCGTTTGGAAGTCAATAATTTGTAGATTCGGACTTCCCCGCATCCTCATATCAGACAACGGCTGCCAGTTTGACAACGCTCGCTTTAGAGAGTTCTGCTCCGAGCTCGGCATCGACCACCGTTTCACCTCGGTTGCGCATCCTCAGACGAATGGAGAAACCGAGGTAACGAATCGTACTATTTTGCAGAGACTTAAGGCCAGGCTCGACCAATCCAAGGGGCAGTGGGTCGAAGACCTATACAACGTCCTGTGGGCTTATCGGACTACATTCCGTGTACCCACCGGTGAAACTCCCTTCAATTTGACGTATAGAACGAAAGTCGTCATCCCATTGAAGATCGGACTCCCTTCCCCGAGGGTAGAACATTATGACGCCAACTCCAATTCTTCGCAGCTCAGAAACAATCTGGACCTCATCGAGAAGATAAGGGAAGCCGCTCGAGTCCGCATGGCGAGGTACCAACAAAAGACGGCACAATATTACAACGCCAGAGTCAAAGCCAAATCTTTCAAAGTGGGGGACCTCGTCCTCAGAAGAGTTGAAGCCTCTCAGCCGACTGAGCAAAGAAAGTTGGCTCCAAGTTAGGAAGGACCTTACCGGGTCGTGCGCGTCCAACGACCCGAGGCGTACAAGCTGGAGTCCCTAGAGGGGACCCCTGTTCCACGAAGCTGGAGTTCTGAAAACCTCTGGGTCTATTATCAATAGAACCCCAAGGGGTTCTCTCTGATCGGAGCATAAGTCTCACCTCTTTACAATAATTTATTCACAATCATTTAATTGTGCTGTGTTTCTCCTGACGTCTAAATGTTTCGTGATTCTCAGACGACCCGGCCCAGCTCATATATACGACCCCACTTGGATACTATAATTAACACCGTGCAACGCCGGGCGCCTCAACCAAAAGTTCGAAGTGTTAATGTCGAGCTCGGCCTCAATCTCCCTCAAATACCCCGACTAAGGTCGGGATGCCCCGAGGTCGATAGTGCATTCCCAGACCCCTCGACCTCGAAAAGCATCGCAGATCGATAGTGCGTTCCCAAACCCCTCGACCTTGCATACGATGCCTCGGCTAAGGTCGGGATGCCCCGAGATCGATAATGCGTTCCCAGATCCCTCGACCTCGGAAAGCGTCGCAGGTCGATAGTGTGTTTCCAGACCCCTCGACCTTGCGCACGATGCCTCGGCTAAGGTCGGGATGCTCCGAGGTCGATAGTGCGTTCCCAGACCCCTCGACCTCGGAAAGCATCGCAGGTCGATAGTGCGTTCCCAGATCCCTCGACCTTGCGCACGATGCCTCGGCTAAGGTCGGGATGCCCCGAGGTCGATAGTGCGTTCCCAGACCCCTCGACCTCGGAAAGCGTCGCAGGTCGATAGTGCATTTCCAAACCCCTCGACCTTGTGTACGATGCCTCGACTAAGGTCGGGATGCCCCGAGGTCGACAGTGCATTCCCAGACCCCTCGACCTCGGAAAGCATCGCAGGTCGATAGCGCGTTCCCAAATCCCTTGACCTTGCGTACGAGTCGGCAACGAGTCCGATCCTCTTCGACCTCGCTGCTCGACCTCGACCTCATGCTCGACCTCGGAGAATTAGAACTTCGACAATCGAGAAAATGCTGGGTAGAGCTTTTGTGGTCGTCCCTTATGACAGTATTCCGGTAAACCTGAAGGTTTCGAGGTGGATTTCGAGCCAAAGCATACCTCCAAAAATAGCTTACAAGGCGGAGTGTCTAGCTCCGACAGTGCACCGTTGAATGTTTAAATAAAATCCCGACTAGTGTCGGGGTGCTCTGCCGGGTCAATCATGAGCTGAGATCCCATTGACCCCGCGCGCACTACTCGTCAGTGGACCCCTGTTCGACTTATACCAGCAGCTCGGCAAAATTTGATCCCGAGCTTGGAGACTTGTATTGGGCTTGTGCCTAGACCTGTTAAGTCGGGGGGTTCGATAATCCGCTTTGGCAACTAGAGGTCCGAGCTCGAGGGCTCGATGAAATTTGAATCAGAGTTCAAGAATATAGTGAGCTCTGTTAATTTATTAAGCCTGAGGCCGGCGACCTAATGAGGTGATGGTTAGGGCACGGTGCCCCATGGTCGGGACTCCGAGCTCTATGGCTCGGAAAAATTTAGGTCCAAGCACGAGGGCTTGGCGAGTCCGAGGACTAGCATCTTCTGGATCTGAGTACAGCAACTCCGCTGGTCGAGGATCCGAGCAGCGGAGACTGGGAGCCCGAACCTAGGGACTTAGCGAATACGTCGAACCTGATTATGCCGAACATGGATAAAATCGCAAAGCCCAAGTCTAAGAACTCGAACAAAATCGGAGGCCTTAAGGAGAAACGCTAGGAGACAAAAGTTAACTATGTAAATTGGAGGAAAAAATATTCATTTAGAAAAAAAAAGCTCGAAGGCTAAGTACAAAACTGAGGTTCGGCCATATAATAAACATAAAGGCCGACCTCCACTACAAAGAAAGAGAGAGAAGGAAAAAAGAGAACGAAAGGGAAGCCTTAAGGGACAGGCGTGGTGGTATCCGCAGCCGCGATCTCTTCGGGTTCTTCCGCAACGGCCTCGGCAACTTCTGTCGGACCTTCCTCGGCAGCGGCCTCCTGGGTGGCTTCCTCGACCGCCGAAGCTTCTGCTTCGGCCAGGTCCTCCGCCTCGGACTCCTCGGCTCCTGCTTCCGGCTGGAGTAGATTGAGGTCGAACTCAGGACAGAGCCGGCTCAGTTAGTTGCGGAAGTCAGTGAAGCCGTGGATGAGCCCGTTCATGGCTTCCTCCTCGAGCAGGTCACGAAACTTTTCCGATTCATGGAAAAGTTGAACGGCATTTTGGGCCTGCTCCCGGGCCTCCTTCTCCCGAGCTTCATGTTCGTCCGATTCCTGTTTACCTAAAAATATGCTAAA
>JAOXJJ010046529.1:0-18361 GCA_025769935.1 Phoenix roebelenii | reverse complement strand
TTTTATCTCGTTATTAATCATTGGAAGACATCTTGATCTCATTCTTCTAATGTATCGAGGGTGTCGAATTTATTAATAACGTATCATGTTAAATTGTATTACTAATTTGATATTTCCTCAATGGTTGTGTCAATCATCGAAATACCACTATCATCCTCAGGAGGCCATAGAAGATTACATTCTTAAACAGGTCACTAAATTGATAGAGAATAATGATATTAAAATTTAATTTTAATGTTGTCTTTATAAAATAGGAATTTATCATGATGTTGAAAATTGGGAGTGGACTACATCTATCCATCGAAGAGCCATAAATAATCTTTACCTTTTTGAAGGGATGCTGGTGTGTAATCATCATGAAATAGTGAACTTCCTGAATAGCTTAAAATCAAGATCCAAGAAAATCTTCACCTTTATCCATAAAAAAAGAAAAGAATTAAGCTTCATAATATAACTAGATTGTTGGTGGAGCGAAAAGTTTATAATTTTGCTTTTTTCTATATTTTCAAAATTATTTCAACCAAGGTCTGCCATACCGGTACCGGTCGGCGTACCGGCAGCCGGCCAAACCGATACGGTACCGGTCCGGTCCGGTACGTACCGGCCGGTACCGGTACCATACCAGCCGGTACGCGGTGGTTTCAAAAACCACAGCGCGAGGCGCTGTGGTTCTAAAAAAAAAAATCGTACCGGTGCGAACCGGCCGGTTCGCACCGGTACGAGACCGGTACGGGCTCCAAACTGGCCGGTTCGGCTAAAAAATCAGAAAATACCGGTTTTTTTGTGGTTCCGGTATCGGTCTAGGACCGAACCGGTACGTACCGGCCGATACGGGCTGGTACGGCATTCCATGATTTCAACATTATTTCTTGGGAAGTTTTTGTGGGTCAATTTGGTTGCTTAAGGCTTAAAGTTAAGGCCTATGGTTTTATCTAAGCAGGCGGATCTTATATTTCTTTTTTCAATTAACTTATTATTTCTGTTGGGTAATGAGCCCCACGTCCCTGTGAGTGCACTTAGATCTTTCTTTTAATAATATTTAGATAGATCAGGATCTTTTTCTTAATTAGGGATGGATATGATCATGTTGATTGGCCACAAAACCTTTCACAATTCATTATTTTTTATATTAATTTCTTGATTGTATGTTGTGAATAGAAGTTTTAGTTTCTTTTGTCACAATGCATTATCTTCCTTACTTTGATTATGGGCTCAAAGACAACTCTTTTCTTTGTTTCCTTTTCTTTTTCAAATCGAATTTCAATTTGCATTAGATCGTTGTAGATCAGATTTAAATATCAGTTTTACACTTCCTAAAAAAATTCACAACACTAGTCTAAAAAATTTTCAGTAATATATAGAGATTGCATTTTCTTTCTATTTCATAATTCATAAATAATCTATTGAGAAATAGCATCATACATCATCCTAAATATTTATTCTATTTTTTCTAACATGTATATTTGCACATTTGAAGTTACAAACTTAGCTAACATTCATTTGCTTTCTATACATTTTAGATGTTAGACATGTGTTCTTGGTACTCTGGAAGCTCATATGCTATCAAATATGTGGGTGGCTTGTACACAACTATTATAGACAAGTCGATTAAAAAAAAATCTAAGGATATATTCTGAAATTTTGAAATGATCGCATGCTTTATATTTTGTACAAGTATTGCTTGTACCAAGGTTTGCTATACTGGTGTGTACCTTCCCATACCAGTGTATCGTATCTTACTAGTATTTAACCGAGACTCAATACAGGGCAAGATCCGCCAAACCAGTACCATGACTCGTACTAATCGGTGGCTGGTTCGGTACGGTATCGTATCGGTTCAGTACCATACCGAAACTGGCACGCCATTTTTTCCAATGTTTTTTCGATTTAATTTATTGGTAATCAATTCTTTTAACTTTTTTATGATTTTTAAGTATAATTTAATGTTTCTTGATTTTTTTTTTTGATGTTTTTATGATCTCGATATAACCTAAATGATTCATTTTGATGCTTTAGAGTGATGCAAATTATAAAATAATTAGTGAAATATTGCATGCTATAATTAGTATGCAATATCTTAAAATCAATTAGTGAGATACAAAACATAAAATGATACAATCAATTACATATATTTAAAATGTAACATACATACTGCTATTTAAAATCTTGTCGAGTGGCGATATCTCTCGTAAAAATTCAGATCATTAGCATAATTAAGAGGCACATCAACATATTCCTCTAATCAAGTGGCAGCATACGCTCATTCCATAAGGAACGCGCTGTGGGTTCAACCATTCTCGGATCTTTCATTGAAGCACTAGCTTTGAGAGGTGTCCTCTGGCTGATAATACTGGTGTGGAGGGGCCATCCAAATATGTCGACAGAAAAATCCGACTCGTAAGATGCTCCGGACTGCGTAGGATAGTAGCCACTGAAAGACGATGCTTCAAACGTATTATATAAATATCTGTATTCGTATGGGTCGGAAGCTGCTTGTGGCTGTGGATAATAGAATTTAGTTACAACTTAGAATCCGATATGTCTATAAATTCTATTCTACGTGCGAAGTCATCTGTAGTTACATCGTATCCTTCTGAATAACCTCAAGGAGTTTATCTCTTATATACAATTGTATCTTTGTGGGCTTTATCAGATCGTGCACTGAGGTCTTTATCATATATTATATGTGTAAAGTGAGACTCATCGATGAATCGAAGACCATCCTGCGACTGTCTCATAAATGATGGTTTCATGTCCACTTTGTCTCTGGCCAACAGATCTATGACTACCAGAATTGTCATCGCCGCTGCTCTTGGTCTCTGAATTTGAGTGAATTGACTCCGCACTTTTTTATCGGGGCTGCAACTGCCTTTTTTTTTTCTTTTTTGTTGCGCTGAACAACTAACTGCTTATTCTTCGTGCTCCTTTTTGCCTGGCTACGTTGGGTGGATGGATGTCGCTCTCCTGACTGAGTCGACTTGGTAGAATGGTAGCCTCGTCTAAGCAACTCTCGATCATATCTCTGAGAGGATGTCTCAGACAAGGAGTCATGTGATGACTGGCTTTCCGGTGACCCTTGTGGTTATGGCTGATTAACTGAAATGATGCATAAAATATTGCAATTTACTCATTACCCTGCATCGACCCTAGCCTTGTTGCCTACGAAATTGGCCGATCGTGGAGGCAATCCTGGCTCATCAAGCTCTGCCTCTTGCTGCTGGCTCACAAGCTATCAGATCATAGGATCATTATCATCATTAACGAAAGCATTATGAATCGGATTCATAGATTTTAGCTCCACTTCCTTTTGAATGAACTTCAGCCTCAACCTCAGATTGTAGTGAACATATACAAGATCATTGAGGTGCTTCCGTGTCAAATAGTTTCTTTGTTTGCTGTAGATGAGGGCGAAGGTGGACCAGTTGTGCTCATAGCCACTTGAAGAGACCATTTGGGAGAGGATCCAGATAGCTAGCCATTTAAGATTTCTCGCGGACAAACCAAAATGAATCCTCTATTCAGCTGCAAAAATATTGATAACAATTACATATAAGATAGTATCATATTAGTAGCCATCTAACACCAGATAATAGTTATCGTTCATATGTAATATATTTGGATTCATATTTTTCTTACTTACGATAGCTGCCGAGACTTCCTAAATATTTTCATCTGTGAAAAAGAACCTTGTAATATATTAATCATTGAAGATACGAGTTAACTTATGCATGTTACTTAAGTTAATTAATCTCTTCTAAATATTAGGCCATGACTTCTGGATCAGGCTCCATCTTGTAAATCATATTACGCAGAGCGGCCAGAAGTTTGTTGTCCATATCGATTTCAGGTACGATGTACTGGAACTTCGGGTTTAGGTAGTAAGCTGCAGATAGACCTCGTAATTATTTTAGTAAAATTGTATAAGTATAGGAGCAATCCAAATTTTAATGTTTTTGCTTACTTGGTTGATGCAACTCCTTACCCATCTGGTAGTCCTACTATCGCTCAATGATGTTGATGTACTTCTAGGCATGCGTCGAGTCTGTCTTCCTAATCTGATTGTTTGTCCTCTCCATCATATGATACAAGAAGACCATCTAGGGATATCTTCTGCTATCCAGGCTTGAAGCACTTCATATAATGATTTGATAGCCTTCACTATTTTTTCGACCCATTGCCAGAATGTCTGCCTCGTCACCAAGTCCTCCACAATGCTTCTCTCAATGTCAGCCATTGCAAATCTATTTTTTTGCCACTCGACATAGACAAGCATCTCTTTTCCTCTCAATGAGGCTATTAAGTACAACATAGCTAGTAGCAAACCGTGCCACACTTGGTCTTAATATCTTTCCTCCTGCATACCTCCTTATCAGTGATAGGATCCATGTATGGTTATAAATATATATAGTGATGGTTTGCGGCCCATATCTTTCCTCCTCAATATCTCCCCAATGACCTTATATTGCGGCCCATGATCAGTGATGACTTGTACGACATTCTTCTCTTCTACCTGATGAATCACTTCATCAATTTGAGGATGTACATGGCATCATGCACCTGATTGGAAGAATCAACCGGCTTCTAAAGAAAGTCTTTTATCACAGTATGTCAAGAAGTTGATGATGCTTCATCTGGTAGGATCGGTTGAACTATCATACATCACCGTCAGTCTATATGTGGTTCATTTGCTCTTGTATGAGAAAATCCACTTCTTTAGCTTATTCTTATTATTATGAAGAAGCTTACTATAGATGTTCTTCGGGATCGGCAGTTTATATGGAGGAAATAACAAACCTATAGTATATGTTGTCTGTTGCATTCGCTGGGATGTGGCTAAAGTAGTATCAGAATCCAATAGCTCCCACATATTTTTCTTATCCTTCTTTAGCATTGTGTCAACCCTTTGCTGCTTTGAATCATTGCTGGGAAAGACATGGGGATGTAAATCATGGTTGGTGGCTCCTAATAGAATTTTTTTGGAGGATTTTTTTCTGCCAACTTAAACTTTCAGTATAGATGCAATACAACCACCGCCTCTACTGACGGCCTCCTTAACTAAAGAGGCCTTCCTAAACTTTGAATTTGTGCTGCTGGTCACAGGATCGGAGCCTGACTCGTAGTGTCAGGGCCTAAATCGAGCTTTATACCTAGTCACCTTATCCTGCTATCATTGATCATTCAGGCTCGCCTGAATGGCAGCTTGGATCTATGCCTCCTCATCATCTGGAGCAGACGCCTCTTACTCTGGAGTGATAGAAAGGTGCCTCTACTGCTCAATGGTCCACCTCTATTTTCTTCCTAGAAATTTTTTCCTTCGTTGTTTTGAAATCAGGGAATGCTTCTTCATTAGCTATCTGACCTCTTGTGGGCATTTCCGGCACATAGATATATCAAGATAACCATTAACTAGGTGCTGCTTCAATCTAGTTACTTTTTTCTTGGTGTTGCATCAGTTACACCTTTAGTGGAGACAACCCGAGAGCATTTGCCTATGATCTCAATCAATGTCACGCTTCGAGTTCTTTTTTCTCGATGGTTCTATTCCTGCAGGTTTATCAAGTACGCCAGTTTATTAATTATTTAAAAATAACAAAATTTTGTTATAATGAAAAAGTATTTTCTACCTCAGAAAATATATTTGACTTATTTAATTCATAATACTATTTTTTTACATTTTTTGATTTATTTATATTTTTTAATAATTTTTAAATTTAAAATATATTTAAATATCATAAATTTAGAAAAATATATTTTTTACTTCAGAAATTACTTTTGAAATATGTAATGTGTACTACTAATTTTTTATAAGTTTTTGTATTAATTATATATTTTAATTATTTTTTTAAATATAAATATTTTAGAAAATTAATTTGAGCTCAGCTCCATAGTAGAACCCTACCATAGATGCTACATTTATATTTCGAAGTCCGTGGGCATGTATCAAAGCCTATTTATTTCTTTTTTTTTAAATTTAGGTCCGGGCTAATGTATGCATGATCACGTTAAAACTTGAATAAATGAACACCAAATTTAGCTAGAGATTAGTTTGCATTCTCCTAAATAAGCTTCTAATTTTACAGTCATTTTTTGAGTTTTATTTTTTTTAAAATTTTTAATTGACAAATATATTTTTCATTTAAAAAATTATATATAATATGACAATTAAAAATTTAAGTGGTTTGTGTAGATTATCCATATATCTACAACATATTATGAAATCATGCCAAAATCGAAACTCTTTACATGATCTCTCCTTATTTTGGAAATTTTGAGGCATTATTTGGCGTTGAAAAAAAGAGGAGGAAATGAGATAGGGGAGGAAAAGCATATCTTATTTTGGGCTAGATCCTCCTTGAGTTGTCTTGAATCGTCGTGTTTTTTTTTTTCCGGAGGGGAGGTGAAGAAAATTTGAGTGAAGCCCTGAGAAGGCTTAGCACCGGTTTGGATTGGTTCCGTGCGATTCGGGGCCGGTTCCGACCTGTTTGAAGTCGGCTTGGACTCCCACAACCGCATTGACTCGGTTCCATGCCAGGTCGGCTCGGTATGCCGGAATCGGGTGAAGCCGACTCGGCATGGAAACGGGCGGTTCGGCAGACCATGATACAGGGGGCGTATTAAGTCTCGTATGCCAAACCGATTCTCGTATTGAGTGTGTTGATACTGTACTAGTGTTATACTAGTATAGGATCCGATACTGAGATGGCGAACCTTTGCTTGTACCATATGAAGATGTGAACTTGCAATGCTATTAGAAGCTCATATACTATGATCTACCTTGATTTCTACACTTGATATGACGTAGAATATACAGTTTGTTTTATTGTTATTGTTAAATCCTCAATTAGGCCCTTAAAAATCTGCATGGAAAAAGGAAAAATAATGGGAAAGATTCATTTGTGGTCCTTAACAGAAACAAGGCTGCCAGGAGTGGTCAGGCAATGGCATGAGAAATTAAATATTGGCATATTATATTATACCTTGCATACTGTCAGCAATCTGCACTAGTACAAGCTAATGCACAATGTTGCAGGCCAATGTACAAGATACAGTGGCATGCACTGTTATGTATCAATAACCTACTGCTATAATAGTGTCAGACACTTTGAATGTTTTTGTCCTTCTGGGCATTAATATTGGAGGAGTAAAGTAGGTGCTGTCTGAAGAGACTGGAAAATCTGAAACTCAATAAAGGATTTGGGGTTTGTCTGGTATATGTCTAGTGCATAAAGATCAGCCTCTTGTGCATGGGGATGACTTTTTATGCCTATTCCAAATTTCAGAATTTATGAGAATTTCTTGATACAATTTCAATGGAAGGTTTGTTCTGCTATCCTCAGATGCGCAATGGGATAGATATGTATATAGAAGTTAAAAATGGAAACTAAAATAGGAATATATGATCTTTAAGGCCTACTAGGATAAAGGAGTATAAGCAGGAAGGAGTATGATAGAATTTAAGGTGAAAGGAATGCTTTAGTGTCTGTAAGATTGAATTTATGCAGTGGAATAGAGGAGTTTTGATGATTGATTTGATATAAAAACTAAAAGAGGCAGGAAGCATATGGAGTGAGGATTATTTTCAGGGTTTGTGGTCCTAAATCTTAGGGTAGAAAACTTTATTATATCTTGCTCATAATAATTCAAGAGATCACCAACCTTTTTTTTTATAAAAAGAGTGGGAGAGTCTAGCTGTTCATAAAAGACCTTTCTTTGAAATTACAAATTTGGATTCCCAGCTCCTCTCATGTGCAAGCATGCTCAGAATTCTTAAACTAAATCCTGGTGACTTTCGAAACTTCCCTCACCCAGCCTATATCCATAGGATAATGGTTTGACACTAATGATGCCCAACGTTCCTGCCCAAAGTATGACTTCAAAACTATCCCAAATAATAATCACAAAATTTAACCCAAATTTAAAAAAAGAAGAAGCCAAATTGCACCTGATGGAACTCGGACTAAAACAAGGACAGTTCTAATAAGTAAAACAATCCCCCTGCATCTCAAATGCTAAGCGGAATCTGTATAAAATAATATGTGCACGTATGGTAATCAGAGTCTGTATGGTAATGAGACTCTGTTTCTAAACTGGTGATCATCTTTAAGGCATACATAAGCGTGCTTAATGTAGTAGACCTTTTTTAGGTTATAGGTGTAGGTTTGTTTTTTTTTTTTCTGTGCTTGGATAAGGAACATGCACCTGGTTTGAGAACCCTGCAGATGATGAAATACACAATCTAATATTGATCAAATACGTAAACAACTCAACAGTCTTGCTCTCATAATTAACTGCCATCCCTGTTCCTAGATCAACTTCATAAATTCAGAGCTTGCTTATCATTCTCTTCCTCTATTTCTTATGTTAAAAAAAGGGTCATGCTTTCCCTGTCTTCAATATCAAGCATCAATATTCGGTATTTTCAATTATGGAAAATAGTTTATCCTACACTCAATACTGCTACTTTCTTGCACCTCATAGCCACACGCTTATAGTAGTTTATGGTGATCACTTAATGACTTAATTGGTCTTGATCTTCTTGTCCAACCCATCATTCACCTTGTCAGCTATGATTTTTAACATTCGTTGATTACATGAAGTACATCTTTTTCTTATCATGTTTTCTGTAACCTCCCTTTTAAACATTCTGCAGGTGGTCTCTATTAAAGTTATTCGCAATAAACAAACTGGACAGTCAGAGGGATATGGTTTTGTAGAGTTTTATACACGTGCAGCAGCTGAAAAAGTACTTCAGAACTTTGTTGGTCATATAATGCCCAACACTGATCAGCCTTTTAGGTTAAATTGGGCATCATTTAGCATGGGTGATAGGCGTTCAGATGTTGCTTCTGACCACTCGATATTTGTAGGAGATCTAGCTGCTGATGTTACTGATGCAATGCTGCAAGAAACTTTTGCTAATAAGTACCCATCTGTAAAAGGTGCAAAAGTTGTTATTGATGCAAATACTGGCCGTTCAAAGGGTTATGGATTTGTAAGATTTGGTAATGATAACGAGAAGACACTTGCCATGACTGAAATGAATGGTGTATACTGCTCTAGTAGGCCCATGCGCATTGGTCCTGCAACCCCCAGAAAGTCATCTGGTAGGTTTCAAGCATGCCTAGTTTTGTACACTCATTTATTTTTTGAGATTTCACCTATCTAGTTAAGCACTGCTGCTTGATAGCTAATTAAAACTGTTCTTTGCATTTTATGTTGTCCATAACTCAGGTCACTTTAAAATGTTAATGTAAATCACATAATAGTTTCCTGTTGTGTCAAGTGTTAAGTGAGGTTTAAATGTTTTAGTAGTTGCAATCCCCAATTTTCCTTACTATTAGCATGATCTGGTAGCTGGCACATTAAAAAAACACTTTATTATGTTTGATCTAATAGAGATGATCTTTTCGTTCATTCATTTAATAATTTGTTCCTTCATATCATTTTGATATCTTCTTATTGCAAAAATCTACCCATTCTAAGAGATACGACTATTTTCTATGTTGTTTTTGTTTATTGCATGTATTGTAATTATACTAGACACTGACAAAACTAGTAGAATTTGTTATAGTGTAACACACAATAAGTTGGCTTAAACAAAGTTTCCATTTGGGGGGAGGGTCACTTTGTGCTTGGGACGGCATGCTACAATATGGTATGCATGGCATTGTTTTTTTAATATCAGCCATTAGGATCAGGACCTGATGCTGCTACTTCTGATTGGCAAGTGTATGTGTTGCTTTGGTGGTGGAAGGGGAACATGCCATTCCCATTAAAATGCAATATTATTACTGAAGTTTCTTTATAATTTAAGGTGATTCGAATTAGCATCTTACCATGGCATGGAATAGTCTATCCATGTAATTGTAAGAGCTCTTTATATTTGAAATGATTGAAAAATAATATGTTTTGAATCAGTAGTCCTCAATAATAGCAATTTGACAGGTGCTGTGAGTTTTATCATTAATGATACTGTAGAATTTGCTTTATCGTGTGAACTCAGGACATCAAAATTAGGATAACTTGACATTTGTTATTGTAATCTTGGTTAATCTAAGAGTATAGACAAAGTGATTTCCAGGTTGGCCTTTTATTCTACTAGTTTCCCTTTCCTCCTGGGTGGAATAAAACAGATATGGGCTAGTGAATACTGTTTCTATGCAACACATTTTGTGGATCTTCACATATTAGCATTTATAAGATGCAGACCTTAGAAAGATAATTATTATTTTATCACACAAGTTTAAGGTTGTGGTATTTTTATCGTAGCACTGCTATCATTGTTTACTAGATAGCAGTCGCGTATGTTACTACGTGAATTACACAATCTTTGCTCTCGATGTTGATCTCATTCCATTCCTTGTGGTAGATGCTTGATAGTGCATTATCAAGTTATTCTTCACAAACTTGTGCTTTATCTGGTCTCTACCCTTGAGCAAAATATGCCATTAGTCTCAGGAATACATTACTGTTTCTGGCATGATCAAGCCTTAATATGTATGATAATACCATCTGTCGTGGAGCTTTTACATTGTTTTTTTTCTTATATTTCTTTCTCTCAAATTTTCTAGGTTATTATTTGATATTGTATTTTTCATGGATGATTCTTAATACTTGATACATTTGCATATTACATTTAAAAGATATAATCTTACCATGAAAATTACCACATGATGGCAAATAAAATTCTAGATTTCCTTGTTGTTTTGGAACTTCTGTTTAGGTAATTTGTAGTATAGATTTTACAGTACTATTTGTAGTTCAATTGATTGGTGCGATGATTAAAGGCTTGCGCTGACAAGGGCAATAGTGTGAGGTTCAAGTCCTGAGGCACCACTTTGCTCAAAAGAATGCCAAAGGTTAGATCAGTCCCCATTTTGCCCTTCTCAGAACACCAGATTACCAGGACAGACTGGGTAATAGCCTTATTTGAAGTAGGATTGGTATGCAAGAAATCTACTTTTGGTATAAATTGGTTTGAGAAGTGATGAAATCAGATATGATATTTGGCTGTTTTATGTGTCTTTCTGTATAGGGTTATGTGGTATCCCAATTTTGCATTTTCTTAGGAAAGTTTTGGGTGTAAAGATTGAGTTCTTGGTTTCCAAGAGTCTAAGTTTGGTTGCACAAGTAGTCATGTGAAGTCTATAAGGGCTCGATGAGAAGAGCATTGCACATTATGTCAGGTTTGGCCTTTCTTTTCTCTCTGTCTTCTTCTCTACTGTCTCTTTTTGATCTAACTTCTTTTGTCTAAACCTCTATTGATATTATCTGTTTTTGCTTTTCTAAACCTCACTTTATTATTTTTATCAATAATTATAAAATGTGTGATCTGAATTTCCACTACAGGATGACTATGGACCACCACGAATTTACAAGTTTTCTTTGGAAGCTTCTTCTTTGGACTCGTATCTCATCTAAAGACCTAAAACAGTTTTTCTTTTAACCTTATTGAATTTTCCAATTGCAAAAAAACAAAAAACATTGCTTCTGCCCTTTATTCAGGATGAGATTTCCTGACCCAGTCCTTGTTTGATCTCATCCCTCGGTCCATTTACATGTTGTACAGCATTCCCAATTGGTCCTACATCACCATGTCTCCTTAGTTCTGTTTAATCTACCTTCTGTTTGTTCCTGTCATATCCAAAACCAATATGTAGTGAGTAATTCTTGGATTAGAATATTTGCAAATTGTAGAATTTATCATCCATATTTGTGTCTGGATCTTTGTAGCGATTGTGCATCTCAGCATGCCTCTTGATTTTCTCATTGACTCTGTAGTGGTTATCAGATCTTGTAGTCTGAATATATGTCTTAACAATAATTTATAGATTTTCCTTTTAAAACTCAAGAAATCTTTATTTATATGTATATGCTTATCCTTTAGGTAAATACATACATGTACGAGATTTATAATTATCCTAGTTAATTATAATTTTTTTTCTTCCATCATCCTTATTTTTCAGAAGTTGTCTATATGTTTACATAAAAAAGTACATCATGTAATAACACAGTGTATACATTTGGGAGAAAGGTATGTATAATAATGCCAATATTTACCCATGAGGGCATAATTATTAAATACTTGCCGGTTTTTAACTTCCATAAGTTGGTCATTCACTATGAAGTCTAGGTATAGTTAAGTACTCGATGGACTTCAGGAAGGTTTTGGAGTTTCCCCGCTCCCAAGTCTAGTACTCCTGATCATACTTCAGGTAAACATAAATGCTAAATTCTTAAAATCTCTATTGCCTATTTTACTAATGGAAAGTGTTGCTTAAGCATCATTAGATTCATCTAAATCCCATATCTAAGGGTAACTTTCCTTGATTATATTTCTTAGAGCGGTATGGGACCTTTGGGACAAAACAAAAATCATGCTATGGACATTTGGGTCGGCAAAGGCTGACTAAAAATAAGAGCAGTATGGGGGTGGTTAAGTTGGTTCAGGCTGATTTTCCCACAAGTTTGTCCTCAGGGGGTGTTGATCGCTAGTCCCTGCCCAGAACACGCAACATTTTAAGTCTTGGATTTAACATTTTAATGCGCACTAGATTATTTTTAAATTGGCCGGTATGCCAATCCATAGTGATGTTACCCTGTTTTAAAGAGAGAATGTTGATCTCATCTAATTTTAAAGATATTAATTTCCATAACAGTCTTTTGCAGTAAAGTTTCTAATAGTCCTTATTCAATTATTGTGGGAACATACTATCTGTTGATAGTCACTTTTTTTTTCTTTTGGGTGTCAGACATCTGACAGACATGAGCTCATTTGCTTAGAGAAGTTTGGAATGGAGATGCTAATGGATTGTAATCAACTTCCAACACAGCAATGAATGAATTCCAAGGTTATCCTAAGAACCTTGGTTGCTTTCTTTCTTTTCCATATTTCTCCACATAAAAATCCTAATTGTTTTAGGAGCATGGTGAAAACAAATGCAAGGGTATGCTTGATTTAGGGAGACTAACAGTGAAAGAGCATTTGGTAACTAGAGCAAGAATGATACAAGGGATACCATTTGCATGGGCAAAGAAAATATGTAATAGGACTAAATGGTTGTTTTATGCCTATATGCTTGGTGGTTGAGTTTCATGAATGGATTCTTTTGAAGACTTGAACTGATCACCTATAAGTATGTTACTTATTCTACTATTCACCTTAGAGTGATTTCGGATCATAGTTGATGTTGCTAGAGCAAAATCTCCAAATACAAGTTGGTGAAATGAACTCATTGTTTTAAGAAGGTTGTTTTAATATATTAATGTGTTTTATTTTCATGGCTTGCATCATTTTTTGTGAATTTCACCTTCTACCATGTCATTATGGGCATGGAGTTTGAAGAAGTTTGAAAGGTATTGATCTTTTAAAGGATAGATTTCTTTTTCGAGGAAAGATTCTATTAGTTCATCCCCTTTTAGACTTCCAGCTTGCTATGTTGATAAAAACTTCTATACTGTCGTTACAGATGCTTCTATAGTCACATAATGAGACGTTGAGATTTGGATAGATATCAAAGTTTTGATAAATGGTTGTGCTGATATTCAGAATAGAACCATCTCTTTGGATTGGGGGAGGGGATATCATTGCCAATTGCGGGCCTAGATATTTACAAGATTAAATGAACTAAATGGAAATTCTTCAAGTTAGAATGGAACAATTGGTAAGGGAGTAGATTCTTGTGTTAGAAAAGTATAGAAAGTTTGATTTTGGTAGAACTTTTTGATGGGTGTGGTAATTCTTTGAAGGTGAACTTTCGGAAGGTGAATGTTGTGACTTGTGAGTTCATAAAATTCCTCTTTTTTCTTAGGAGTTTAAAATTTTTTGCCGAAAGGAATGGTGCTTGAGCTAGGAAGGGTTCTTGGAACTAGATTTCGTATGTCTGGAGAAACAGGGCTCACACGGGTATGATTTTCTTCTATTGGTGCAGATTCATGACATGATCTTGATATGTAATTATTTATCTTATCTGTTATAATGCAAATGCTTGGAGCCTTGGAGTTGAGGCCCAACTCAAAAGCTTGAAGCCATCTGCTTCAGGATCAAGCAGGAGGGTTAGGTGATCTTGCCTATCCCAGTATGTTTATGCTTGGAGAACCAAGATGGGGGTTGGCAAGAAGGAATAAGAATTCAACCTCTAAAAGCTAGGGAAAGGTAATATGACTTGGCTGATCTCTACTTTCTAGGATTTTAAATATGCGGTCAACAAAATTACTTCCAAGCATCCTATTTCGCAAGAAACTTTGCTTATTGGATTAGAAATATTTATTATATGCCGGTAAAAAATATATAAAGCCCTTCTGCCATCATGAGTCTTATCTCACCTACAGTTTCCTGTGATTTTTCATCCTGTGAGAGTTACGATGACTCCCAGTTATAAGGACTATTAGATTGCGCTATGGTCATAGATCAATGATCGATCAACTAAAGTGCCCCAATTAGGGAAATTTCCTTTCTCACATGCTTTGCATGTGCGAAATTCTGGTAATAGAATAATGTAAGGTGCTTAAGTTTGTTCTTCCTCATACTTGCGTGATGTGTTGAATTGGCTCTAGTTCAGATAAACAGATTTGACATCATTCTGGTTAACACATTGGGGTTCATCTTCTAGTACTACCATGTATCCTAGGTTTTTTATTGGTTATGACATGAACATTTTCTTTGTAGCATTGAATGGCATCTCTTTGGGTTCCTTCGCTGGAAGGGAACCTTATTCCAATGAGAGGATTTGGGGATCAAGTTGGATAGTCATCAAAGTCTATTTGAAAGTAATCTCAGGGCATGCTGATTATATTCTGGTGATCTTGTATTCTGAAGGTTCAGATTTGTGATCCTTTCTTGGACTGATTGGGAGGGAGAGTGAAGGGATTATTGCGAGGGAACAAACAAGCTATCCTGTTCATCATTAGGACAGGTTATGTTAGAATCCACTTCTTAGTTTTGCTTGGCATTATATTTTGAACCCTAGACCAATTATTGCATGAGAAAATGTGATAGCCTGGAATGTTGGTTCAAGCAACAGTGAAGGCTAGAAATTTGTTAATAAGCAAAATGTTAATTTTTATCCCCTAGATTCTATGATGCAAGGAAAATATTGATTTTGTACTTTGGCATTTTGTTGCTACTGATTCTTGAGTCTGCCATTAAAGTATACGTGCTTGTTACATTGCATGTGGAGTCATATGGAAGTGGTGGATATCTTTTTCTGAACTGAACTAGCATTATCATTCTAGGTGGATCTGGAAATAGTGCATCTGGACAATCAGATGGAGATTCAACTAACACAACAGTGAGTACAAATTTTTCCCACGCTGCTTTCTGTAGTCCATATCTGGACTTTTTCCATCATTCTGATGATTCCTCTTGTAGGTTTTTGTTGGAGGACTGGACCCAAATGTCAGTGAAGATGATCTCAGGCAAGCCTTTTCTCAGTATGGTGAGATTGCCTCTGTGAAAATTCCAGTTGGAAAACAATGTGGATTTGTGCAATTTGTTCAGAGGTACAGTTCTAAGTGCTCTATTGTATACTGTGATTGAGGCAGTGCTTGCTGTAGTAACTTTTATTAGTTGCTGCACTAAATTTGTGAGGATTTTATGTGTATTGCACTTTATTGTGTTTGGTAGAAACAATGCTCAAGAAGCATTGCAGGCGTTGAATGGAACAGTTATCGGGAAGCAGCAGGTTCGTCTTTCATGGGGTCGTAACCCTGCAAACAAACAGGTATATCTAGTATAATTAAAATATTACGTTCAATACTAAACCATTTAAAGTGTCTTTTCAGCTTAGGTCACAAACCAAGCAACCAGGTCAGGTTATAGACACCCACCTATTGTTAATTTCACAAAGTTTTAGTGGACTTGGATTATGTTCATGACCCAAAATAAAGTATGGCCTTCCCAGGATGATAAACATGGGAGATATTTACTGCAGGTATTTATGCATAAAGAGAAAAAAAAGGCTTTGTGATGGATGCCCTGCTAAAAGATGAACAGAGTTAACTGAACATTTGATGATGCTCAGGTTTCCCTGCTAAGGGATGACCGATGATTTGCTTTAGAAATCTAATTGCCTGTTTAAATACCACTTCTTTTCAAGTAACATTAGGTCATATTGAATCAGATTGTCTTAGAATGCGGATTATGAGGGAAAGTTAAAAGGTAATGACTGCTAATACCATCCTCGCACTGGAAATTCTATTTCTTGGTTATGTTATTCTGGTGTTTAATGGAAAAGGCATCCAAATAACACTTTCTAGCTGAAATATGAGAATGAAATTCCAGGCTTGATTGTTATTGTTATTATTATTTTTCTAATCTGTTTGTTTTGTCATTGACAGTTAAGAGGTGATCATGGTAATCAATGGAACAGTTTTTACTATGGAGCACCATTCTACAATGGATATGGGTATGCTGCGCCATTTCCAGACCCAACCATGTATGCTGCTGCTTATGGGGCTTATTCCTTCAATGGAAACCAACAACAAGTGAACTGATTCGGATATCACAATCAAAACTGGCTTAATTGCACTGAGTGACTGATAAAAGGTAGATGACTTTAGGAGAGCTAGTAGGTTGACTGGTAATGTAACATAATCCAGATTTAGCACTTCCCTAGTCACCCATTTTCATCTAAGATTTTTGCCATTCTTTTTTATAAATTTTGACTCGGTGATGAAAGTAAACTAGATTTTTTTAAGCCGCGTTTTTGTGCTTCAATTTTTTTTTATATGTTGTTTTAAGATGCTTTATATGCACGATAACAAAATTAACTTATAAAATTAAGTTCTTGGATGGTGGTTTTGGGACAATTTTCCATTAGATCGTTGGATTCGGTAGAATTTATGAAGTTATGGCTGCCCCTGTCTAGCATCATTAGGATCCTCAGGCTTGTTTTGGATCAGCCTGTATAGCATATTAGCAGAGTTTCTCCTTGCTGTGTTATGTGGGCAATGTTTATTAAACATGGCGTATACTTGGAAGTCTTTAGAGTAATGCGCCACCGAAGTGGCATAATTGTTGCGAAAGAAGATACAGTATCATGATTCAAGTGTCACAAAACAAGTGTTGATGGACGAAAGAAAGTGTCATCGGATAATTTCACATTAGACAGAACTCAACTTTCCATCAGTGTTTGAAGAATATATAGATGTTATTATAATGTCCAAGGATTCTCGGTCAATCTTTCCATTGCCAATTAGTATGTCTTCTCTATTTATACCAACGTATGTGCAATATATGCAGGATAGGCAGAAAATGATAAAAAGGTACAACTCATGGAATGAGAAAATTAAAAAATAAATAAGTATTTTAATTTACTGCCATGTAATTTCAATCTTCATTCAAAATTTCATGAGCACTCCCCTTTGTAGACTTGTCATTTCATGTTTAGCATTGCAAAGAGTTAAGGCTACTGTTCCTGTTTTGCTTAGCTGTATCTATATTTCACTGGTACGGTCTATATAAAGCCAAGTACTAAACGTGCATTAATAATGAATTACAACTTCATTATCCATGTATTGGATATTAGAACTTCAAAAGTTATAACTATATAAGTTTTATATTACTTAATTATAACTTAATTACAGTAGATTGCTTTCACATGTAGAGTTTTTTATAAGAAAAAACTCAGCACAAAAGTCAAAAGCCAATTCCACTCTCGTTAACATCTATTACAATTTATCTTCATCTTAACCTATTCCTCGAGATAAAAGACAAAACTCTTCACTACTTTTCGGTCAAACACTCTAGTAATAAAAACTCATATCTCTATCAAATATGGACCTTCCACAGATACTGACTATTATGTCCTTCAATATAATACATCAATCAAAATGTATGGCAGGGTATAATATTGCTCTAGAAGCAACAACACCAGCTCTCATAATATGACAACCCTAATTCTAGTAAAGTTGATTGTGCTAAAATTTCTAGAAGCCTTTGTGTAACTGAGATGTCTCTCCCTTAATCTTGTGGGCTTCCTTTTCGGATCCCCCTTTTTGTTCTTTGCCATAATAAATTTGGTTGGAGTAACTCAAATTTTTCTCCCAAAATAAAAAGAACCTAGAAGTTTTCATAACAATAATAGGAGCCTTTATGTAATATGCTTAGAGATACCTTGATCATAATCTTTATCCCTCAAGTTCCAAGCTGACTTAAAACTGATGAATTTAAAAGAATCTCACACCAAGCATAAGGAGGGGATGAACTGGTCACTACGGTTATCATACATGGCGAGTTGGTCATGGGCCACCTCATGTTTGACTAAAAATTTGGTTCAAAATTTGACTCCTCCAATTAGCAAATAAGTGGAGCTAGAGCTTAACTTAGCTCATTCAAGCTTAACTCAATTTAGCTTGAAAT
>JAOXJJ010046471.1:0-18377 GCA_025769935.1 Phoenix roebelenii | reverse complement strand
ACCTCCTCTTGATAAGGCACGGACCTTTCCGCTGAACAACCGATGTGGGACTATCTGGGACACCCATCCCACAACAGAACCAATAACTGTTTACTTGAATTGTTGGGATTGCAAATGGCTTGGATCAGGATGGACCTGGGCTGAGTAATTTGTGGTCATCACTCAACAAGTGAATGGATTCACACTTTGGGCTTGTCAATCAGGTGTTCTAGCATCCTTTTTTTTTCCTTTTCGTTTTCCTTCCTTTTGTTTTTTTTTTTGGCATGAGAGATCCGAATCAAATGCAGGTAAATCAACTCATTTGCAGCCCCATCAATGGCCATAATACCAAGCCAACTCTGTGGATCATCACATACTAGCTCTCGTAAAATGATAAAAACCTCCTTCTGTTTTCCTAATCAAGCCTACTTTGCCAAAAAAAAATTCAATAATCAATGCATTCCTATGCAGAAACTAGGAAATAAAGTTCAGAAAACATGCTTGGATTTGCAAATCTATTGTGAATTTATCATTCCAAAGTATCTCAAACAAATCACTCTAGTTTTTAACCAAAAAAGAAAACAAAGCACTCTAGTTTCGTAAATAAGTTAGCATAGAACCAATTTTATTCGGAGCTTGGTTTGAGGTCGTCAACTCAAACCAGGTTTGATATAAAACATGATGCAGTTTAATATTATAAATCCAATGCCCACAAATTGATATAAAAACTCTATTTTTCTGATCCATGGAAGGTCCATTGTTGAATCCACTCCATGTTTCTTAAGTTTGTACGAGCTTTTTCTTCTCATTTATTTTAAGAAATATTCCAACCTGAATGCTATTTGGAAACACTTCCATGGTATTTGAAGGCATCCGATAAAATTAGAACAATGCAGAGAAGATTAGCATGGCTCTTGCACAAGGATGATACTCATAAATCGAGAAATGATATTAGGGCCAACTCGGCCCATAGTCTATATTGACTATGAGACATTGCAGTAAGGGTTCATAGAGGCCGACCACAGGCCGATTGTGGTGGTTGTGATTAGATTTGAATAAATTTGAACCCTTAGCCCAACGAGAACATTAGGACTTGAACGAGGAAGTATGTAAGAACCCATGCGGGCGTGTGTTTAATCCCACATCGGTTATTCGTCGAGAAAATCTTGGGTACTTATACAGAACTAAAGAATTCAACAAATATCTTTCAGCTAGCCATTTTGGATGAGATTCTAGATTGTTAGAAATATTCCAACCTTAACACTACTAGGAAACACTTCCACGCTATGAAGAGACTCCAAAAGTATTTTATCCCACCAGATGAGATTTTCACGTATTATTAGTTGATGAAAATTTTCTTCGGAAGGTCTGCTTTTAGAAACATCAGCCTCAATATACGAAAAGGCAGAGGCAAAGATACTCTTTACCTGGCTTATTCGAAGGCTCAGCTGGCTGGGGATATTTCCATTCCAAGAAATCGAAGATTCGGGCAAGTGCTTTACTCAACAACAGCTAGGTGGTATAAATGCCACCGTGTCATTTCCATGACAAAAGATACGCTTAAAGGAGTAGAATATGTGGAATGGAAGCAATGAGTAGGGGAAGATTTTGATAAAAGAATTGTTATGAGTTAGGTAGCAGATTTTGCCTTCATTCCTTGTGTAAAATTTCAGATCTCCAGTTAGAAAAACTGAGACTCTTACTCTAAGAGAGACATGTTGATAGAGAAACTTAAAGACAAGAAAAGAAAAAAAGAGCAGCCAACAACTTGTGCCCTTCTTAAGTCTCTAAGTTGGATGTTTAAATTTTGTTATGTGCTCTGAGGTTTTTGAGATTATAATTAGGTGCTGTGGGAGGCTAGTGATGCACAGGATGGAGTGTGACTGAGCCCGCATTAACATTGCGGAACTTAGCAGGGAAGGGTGGAAAAAGAAAAGGGTAAAAATTTAATTGAAAAGCCTATTTTGGCTGCTTAGGAGTGATGCCTTGCAGTGGCTGTTTTGTTATCAGCCTGACTTATATGACTATCCTGCCAATTTAGTGTTACATACAGAGAGGGTGACTCTGCTAGGTACTTACTTTAATGATCATAACTTTTGGACCAATAGACTGAAATTTATCATTATATTTATCCAGAAAATGTTTATGGGTCTCATAGGATAGGGGCTCCCCTCCCCCTCCCAACTTATCGATCTTTGTACTCGACTCTCGTAGATGTATCTATATAAGGAATGTATAATATATCCACCTTAACAAAAAAAAAATGCTAGAACACCTCATTCATATGACACATCTTGGTGATCTTGATTAGTTCACAAGATGACATATATGTGCCCACAACTCATCTTTATCGTATGGATGTTCATTAGGCGCACATGAACATTCACAAAATTTAAATTTCTATCTATCTACACATTTCTTTCTGCCTTTTTTTTTTCTTTTGCATCAGTAAAAACCTTCTTTTTGTTCTTACAGAAGAGCAATGCTCCTAGGAGCTTGCTTTTTAATTTTTCCCCTTGTATTGATAATTTCGACACGAAAGTCTTGTGGCTACACTATATGGATGGTGTAATACTTTCTTCACCTATCAGGCCAAGTAAGATTGCAAATGAGTTTGGTTGACCTATGATCCAACCCAACCCAATCCATTTAGGTCTGATATGGACCCAATTTAAGGACCCTTAGGGCTAGGTTAGGTTTCAAATCTGGATCCGTTCCACATTTAGAGTTGGATCTGGGTTTATTGAGTTCTGACCTGACCGATCTTATTGCTATATGGGTCTAATTTGGGTCTTCTGACCTATTATCTGACTTGAACCGACCTGACCCAAACCCAATATACTTGTTAACCCGAGGTCAGGGAGGGTGGTGTTAAGCCGGCCTACCATCTATATATAGTCTACTCTCCCCCAGTTCCAAGAGATTAGTCCTATATATTGGTGGCATCCATCACCAATTAATTGGTTTGAAATAAATGGGGTCATCATCCTGCTAATCCAAGTTTCTTGTTTGATTTTATTCACATGACATAGGAGATGTTATAGCAAACTAGATAGTCAAATGATATCATTGGATAGAAAGTTTCACTTTTAGATTATAGATTGATACTGTGATTGACTTGACATTCTATCCATACTCTAATTTAGTCTATTAGATATTTGTAAACATAATAATTCATATAGTCTATTGAGAATGTTCAATTTTTGGAACACTTTTCAATTATTTTTTGACCTTTGTTGGGAAAAAATACCATGCTAAATGTATTATAACATGCTTCCAAAGAGATATCCGTATCTTGTGATGAACTTAGGATTTTCTTTTATTAAAATTTTATTCTTTCATTTTTGAACTCTAAGTGTGAACTAGACCCAATCTGATATGAATCTTTCAGGTTGGGACTTGGTTGGACATAAGCTCGACCCAACCTAAATGATCCGTTGGGTCAAAAATTTTGGTTATGGATCTGACTTGACCCAACCCGATCTTCTATTGGGTTAAACCTAAGTCCAACATTAGAACCCGAACAAAAAAATAGGTTGGACCAGATCGAGGTCAAGTCACGGTCACGTTCATCATACTGTAATGATGTATTATTCAATTGCCGACCCTGTAATGCAAGCACTGTTCTTACTTGTCAGCCCAGAGGTTGGAAAAAAAACAATATTTACATTATATTTGATAGGCCTAAATGAAAATATGGAATGAGGAGCTACCCTTCCCACCAACTACCCATTTGGATGAATGGTCTCAGTGAAATCAGATAGAAATAGAGCTTGGAAGTTTTTCAGTTCTGCAAACTTGGGGCATCGCCATCTTTTGAATCCATTTCGTTCTTACAATATTCATCACACAATCTCCTATTTCCATGCATCTAAACAACCAGTTTCATAGCACTGAGAAGTGAGAACCAAGGCATTTTTCAATGTTGGGGAGACTATGCTTGCACGCTGGCATGGCTAATCTTCAATCTTCATAAAGATCAGTCAAGATAAAGCTTAGTCAGTGCTGTGATGTCATTTTAGTGTCAAGAAGGTAAAATCCTTTCTATAACAACTGTCTTTCAGATATCGATCAAATTAAAAGCCAATAGCAAAAGCTCATATTCAAAAGCTCAAGCACTCTGCAATAGTTCTATATGATGATGCTTCCAATAGCGAGAACTAAATCATGTCGAACGGCATCATAATTCAAAATAAATACATTCTTGTCATTCGAAGCAAATATCCAGATCCAGTCCATTTAGCCGAACCCTCTTTCCCAAGCAGTCAGTTGATTTGCACACGCACAGAGAGAGAGAGAGAGAGAGAGAGACTATAACCATGCAAGAGAAAACAACCAGGAAATAGAAACGCAACAGTAGAATAACCTGTTTGGTGCTTCTACTGGCACAGTACTAACGGCAATCTGAATGTTCTGTTGCGACCAAAACAAACGCAGAAGAAATTGAAACAAACCAGGAAACAGCTCAGCAAGTTGATGATGAAGACTACTGGATTCTGCCATGAGAACTCTTTTCTTGGCCAAGCCTAATGAAGGATTGATGATTAATTGTAGGTGCCATGGGAATTAGTCATAGAATGGATAAATATGATTCATGAGGATGTATACTCATGGGAACCTAAGCCTGTCCATTTTAGTAGTGCAATAACTTATTTGAAATGGTAAATGATATCTGGATATAAAGATGCAGAAAATCCAAAATATTTCATTAGGTTAATTAAGCAAATGAAAGAAGAACAATCACAGGAACATCAGAATATAGATAATATCTCATCAAGAGAGAACCAACAGATAAGAGATTTTTCGATCATCTAGAAAATGCAAACTCTAGTCCAGTAAGTTCCACATCTCGAGATTTATGTAAAATGTCTTCTAATCTAAGCTATACTCCCATATTGTCCCTACAGAGAGTACAAAAAGACTGCATTTGAAGCCCCAAAGATTCTCCTGGAGTCATTGACACTTGGAACAAGGCCACACCGATCTATCATAAATACAATACCAAATGCGAGTGACCATTGTCAAACTATTGAAACAAGCTACTGACGCTATTTGCTATTTGTTGCCAAATTGCTTGGAGTCCCTTGATTCCAATGGAGACTTTGTGCCATCGGTGTTTTGGTTACCATCATCCAGTTCATTTGAGGATTGCGGTTGTGAATCTGGTGGTGCTTCTTAGTAAATGACTGACTCAAAAGATTTTATTAAAGCAAGAAGCCTAGAGTCATCAGCAGCAAATGCATCCAGATCATCTGACTCGCTCAATAAATGCTCCTCGAGTGATTGACCTTGTCTCAGGACATGGAAATTTTCTGTTTCAGCTGTATGAGTTAATAAGGTATTAGCAGAGACTCGCCGAGGAAGAAAATTAGGAGCTGGAGTCGCGCAGGTGTCCCAGGGTAGTTGTTGGATTTGGCGCTCGCTTATGTCATCCACCCTTCTCAAACTTTGAATGTCTTGATTGCAAAGCTGAGTCATTCTGTTCAGGGTAGAATCTGTTGCAGAGTTGCCATTGTTAAGTGCAAAGTTGTCTGCTACATTGAAGAAAGAAAGAAAGGGAAAAAAAATTCTTAGCTAGAGCTCATGGTAGTAGAATATCACATAATGAAATGAAAGACTAATGAAGAAATGATTTACCCAAGTAGGATGAACTTGCACCTTGATTCATAGTTGGTAGGCACTCCATGACTTGAAAAGGAAAAGAAAGAAACAATTAGCATCCTCATCTCACTAGATTAACTCCGGGTTAAGTTAAGACAAATTACCTGACCTTGGCGAATTCATTTGTATAACTCTGGGTGTTGGTGTCAGCAGTGAAAGTGGATGGTTGGCACCAACTGCTGGATCAAGAGATTCAAAGGTCCACATGTGAGTAGGAGCACTCCCTTGATTGTCAATATGATTTAGATGAGGTGGACACCAGTTGCTGGATGGTTGATTTAAAATAGGTGGAAATTTTGGTTTGAGCATGCACATATCTTGCATGTCGCTATTAACGGTTTCAAAAAACTGAGAATCAGGGCTTGCAAAAACTTTCTGACTCAACGTAAGCAGCCGATTATCAGTACGTAAAAGCCTTTCATAATGTTTCTCCAAAGTTCCTTCTGCAAACTCAAGATAGTGCCACCTGAAGGAAATAAAAATAAGAAACAAGCTATGAGAATATTGCATGAACTTTACTAAAGAAGATATTATTCTGTTTTTGTTTGTTCTTGATAATTTCAGAAGCTCCTATAGATGTAGTTTAACATGGACTAAACATTGAAGGACCGGAGATCTGAATCGAAGGACTTATCTACTTCATCAATAAAGAAATACATTCCTCTCTCTCTCAAAAAAAAAAAAGAAGTATATTTCAACAAATATGGAAATATTTGAAGGTGTAAAATCCACTGAAAGGCTTAGCAAAATGACAGAGCTCCAAGAAAGTGACGTAAATATAATTTTTATGTACCTGCATGTGGTTGCATTCCCACTGGTAAAATCAGAACAAGCTTCCCAATTAGTATGCTTTCTTGGCTGTGGATTTACCTCTTCAAAGAACATGGGCTGCTGCCTTAACTGCACTAGGTACCAAATATCTTAGTTATCAAACCCAAACAAATATTCCAAATTTTGTTATTAAAAGAATGAAATCATTAAGAAACTTCAAAAAACCATCCAAAGCCAAGAATTAGTTCAAAACATGTCCAAGACAATAAAAGTAGTCTATGGAAAAAGAAAAGTAGCAAAAGTAATCAATAAAATGAGAATATATGTCTAAGGAAAACATCTAACCTCAACTTCCAGAATGTCTGGTTGATCCCGTATGAATCGTGCTCTGGTTGCTGAGATATCGGTCCATTGGATCTCAAGCTTTTTTTTCAATCTTTCTTCTTGTATCTCCCAAACAAGTTTTCGCTTAGCATAGTAAAACTTAGCTACAATATCACCTTCATTACTTGACTTCCTCTAAAATTATGAAACATAGTTTAAAAAAAAATTGTTAGATGCTAAGAAGAAAAACTAATTAGCGCATTTGGTTTTGAGCATTTGCTTTTTCTAAATTGTTCTATCAAGTCAAGACGTAAGATTACCTCCCAACAGCCGATGTTGAGTTTTGTTGCAGGAAAATTTGAAGCCTTCCATTTCATTAATGTGGGTTGGATGTTATATTCATCATTTCTGGTCTGTTGTTTTTCTATACTAGTACTCCAAGTTGGTCCATTAAGAGGAGTGGTCTTCTTTTGAGATAGCTTCATATCAATGAGATCCAAGAAAGATGAAGTTACGCGTAAAATCAAACCCAGAGGACTGGGTTCCTCTGTCTTGTCAGTGCATGGACCTATCTGCATAGATTAAAAACAAATAAACCAGTAAAAAAATATTGCCAAATAGAAAAGATAAGATACATTTAGAACTCAATAAAAAATTAGCTTTGTAAAAAATATTAGTTTCTAACAAAAAATAACCATAGGGACATTAGAAGGAAAGCGAACTCGATTTCATGTAGTCAATTGCTTCAGGGTTAATCTAGTTCAAATGCCACTTGCAACTCTTGTAATTCAACTAATTATCTGTTAAAACATCACTATACCTCCTTCGATCTCAAACTGGAACCTGTTAATGTAACCTCACGATAAACTCCAAACCAAACTATCTAAATATGTGCAAACACACTACTAGATTATACCTTTGTTCTCTTTTTTTCCTTTCTTTTTTGAGATGAAGGGAGGATTAGCCACCCAAAATTTTATTTAAAAAGATAATAACAGGGTCAGGTTTGATAACAGAGTGAAAAAAAGAACTGAACAGGTTCCAATTCTAACAGATCAATCATTAGAGAGAAGAGATAATAAAATAAGAGATGCAGCAATGAGGTGAATCTGCCAATAACAGTTGTTGAAGTCTGTCGACGAAGAACACCCAAGATGCTGAAACCAGTCCATAATAAAGCCAACTCTGAAGGTAAATAAAAACATGAGACATTTTTGGAAAATGGAAGCCAGAAATCCACTTCAATGAAAATTTAGTCTTCTGATAGTGCAGGTGGAAGCTCTTTTACTTTCAACCATAACTCTCCAAAAGCAGCTACAGTTTTGTAATTACATAGGGATGACCAATCATTAAATAGATGGAGACATCTTGAAGCTATAGCTACCACAGAAGATCGCTTATTAAGAAAAAATCTAGAATTTTGTTCCTTCCAACATGACCAAGCTATGGCCGCAGTCAACATAAGAATGATAAACTAAGTAGGCTTAGAGAAATTTCTATGCCTCCAGTCAAGACAAAGAAATTCAAAAGAGTATTGAGGGAGGAGCACACCTAACAAAGAGCAAACTGTCTTCTAAATCGTTGAAAAGGAGTATTGAGAGAACAAATGATCAACAGTTTCAGGCCCATGATTACTATCAATATTGATCTGTTCCACTCTAAATCAACATAACTAAATTGACTTGCTTTAGCCTAACCAAATTTACTTCCTAATCTCTGTCTTGCTAATGTAGGCAATATAACACTTAAAAAAATTTCATACAGAGATCTAAACACAACTTAGGGACAACACACATTCCCTAAATGAATCTAATTTAAATTATTTACCGTTAGCGCATAAAAACCTCATCGATGCAAGGACAACTAGATACTTGCTAGAGCCATGGAAATACCAAAAGATGGAGGTATTAATATTTTTCACATGATTCACAATTCAATGATGGTAATGGAGCTTAACCTTGGCTATAATGAGTTATATTTCATTAAATATACATTTTGCAGTTAAAACAAGTATATTATGATGAAAACATAGGTTATTTTCAAAATAAGGATAGAATATCCAGAGTAGCTAGAATATATCTCCTCATTAGCACATCTGAGAAAGTTCTCACCAGTACATTGCCTTTTTAATGCAAGTTATTTTTTCACTTATACCTATCATTGTTATCTTTGGTAAGTTCTTGATGGCCGGATAAAAAAGAACATTTCTTATACAATTTTAGAAAAAAGAACTGACCTTCTGCCTCTTGGAATTTGACTCTGGCTCTTTGGGCCTATCTCGAGGTCTATTCTCTTCCTCAACCATGCGAGGACTCTCAATCCCATCAGAAGCAAGCATCTTATTGAGCAAACTATTAAAGCTCCCCTCTTGCTCAGCCCATTCAACACTTCCTTCTAACCCAACACCTTCATCCATCATCTCCTACAAAATTAATGAATAATATATTTGGGAGCAAAAACGAATAACATCAGACTATATCCATATTCCAACCTACATAAACCAACCAATCCTAAAGTATTCAATCTAATGTAATGAGATTAAAAAAAACGCAGAGAAAAGAAAAACCTTTATAAAAAAACATTATTTTTTCAAGCACTATTGCCAACAGTACCAATGGTAAAATCCATCACAGTTTTCAATCCGATTAAGGTACATCCCATGCATATGAGATATTTTAAACAAAAAAACTACAGATTCCAAACTATCCACCCAAGAGGTTCAACCACAGGAACAATTTAATGAGATGAAATTAGATTATAAAATAAATAAAAGCAGATACAAGAATAACGTAAGCAGATACTGAAGCTACTCCCGATGACAACAATCCAATCTTCGCATCTAGGTTATCTACAACCCAATCCAGGGTCTAACAAAAACAAACATGAAAAGAATATCTGATGAGATGAGATAAGTTTAGAATTGAAACGACAGGAAACGGGGAGAAAAAAAAACAACCTTCTTTAGGTTAATCAACTCGCTCTCCAAAGGATTGCAAACGAAAAGGAAATAAAGGAAGGAGAGAAGAGCCGAAGGGGAGGAAAAGGAGCACGTTTCAAAAAATCAGGGGAGGCCGTTTTATGAAAACAGAGTCACTTGAAGGGAAGGAAACGAAGGAAGCGGGGTAGTTAGTTAGGCTCGTCGAAGCTTCCCATTGGACGGTGCCACGTGGAGAGCGGCGGCGCCGTGCGGATCCGCCGAAGCAGTGCAAAAGCGGCGACATCCGCCGAGTTCCATGCAACCAGTTAGAAAGGAAGGGCGACATCCGCCGACTTCCATGCGACCCGTTGGAAAGGTGGCCTAGGTACGAGGTCTCTCATCGTTTACGGTTGGGATTCCTGGGTTTTGATTTAGGGGTTTCAGGACTTACTTTTGCTTCTCCTCTGTATGCATGCCACCTGTCCATTGTTAAGTACCGGAAAAAAAAAAGCTGCAACCAATACGCAGCCAAACTAACCAACTGAAGAAATTATATTCTAGGGGGCATGCGCCACCTACCATAATCAGAGCTGTCTGTTTATATATAGTGATGCATCGAGATGAGTACTTGAAGAACGGAGCCCATAGAAACACCACTTGGTGCATGCAGTGTAAGGTATAATTTCTCAAGAAATTGGCTTGCATATCCAAGTTTGTCCTAAGTTATATTGTTTGTGATTGGAGAACGGAGCCCATAAAAACGAGAGATTGTGATTGCATCAAGATGAGTGCTTGAAGAACCGAATCCATAGAAAGGAAAAGTTGTGATTGCTGATGTGCATGACCACTCGGTGTATGCAGTGTAGGGTATGATTTTTCAAAAACTTGGCTTGCATATTCAGCTTTGACCCTAGTTATATTATTTATGATTGTGACTTATGCTAACTTGTATCTTAATTTTATCTAGATTTTTTTTTGAAAAATGTAGATATGCTAAATCTTAATTTGGCATGTTTTATGCATGGGTGTATAATTTTTTTTTTTTTTGGTTCAATTTCAGATTCACAAGATGCATTATAAGCTCTTTGTTATTTGTTAGATAGGGGTGTTGATTTGACGCTTGAAAACGTATCTCCATGTTTCTAATGGATCTCATGATATATGTTGATCATTAAAATCAATTATTTTGTTGTTCAATGTATTGTTTCATTGTTTATGATCAATTTTTATGGAGTGTTGCGTGAGCATGACTTGCACTTCCACAATATATGTTGATCATTTGTTTGGATTCGGTCAAGGAACCATTTTATAATTTAATTCTATTTTTTTTGACGCATTATTGTGTTCAATTTAATCAAACCAGTTAATTATTTTGCTTTGCAATTAATTTTTTTTATCACTGGCTTATAATTTTTCAATGATGTTTCATGAGTGATATAATATTTTAAATCTCATAATAGCATTAATGCAGAAAGCAAGGCAAAAATTCAAATGCTCCTCTTTTTCTGTATTTTGTTTGGTACATTAGGAGGCGATCCTCAGATAAAAAGGGGAAAAAAGAACATTAGAAATGGAGTCAAATTAAACATTCACAAAACTGCAGTCATACATATTAAATCATATCTAGTATCACAAATGCATTGACTTACAAATTCATCCTTGGTTTTATTTTTGGTTTCTTGGGCATACTAATTAATGGTATCTCATCATAAGTTCATTCCATCAAAAAGAAGTAAGTACTTGAAGCTTGGATTGTAAAGCATATGAGATCATTTATATTATTAATTAAGTTAGATCTTACCCAGCTTCCAAGAGAAATTAGCTGGTACAATTGTACAACAGATGGCGAGGTGCCGGTTTTCTAAAATAAATTTGATGGTCAACCAAAAAAAAAAAAAAAAATGCAGCTTGTGTCATCTCTTCGTCGACTAATATGTTGTTAATCTCCAAATTTTATTTGGAAGTTGCCTAGAATCACTTGCCCTTTTTTCATCTAAGATCTTTAAAATACTATGATACTAGAAAACCATGCCAATTTATTAGCCCAATAACTTCCATTGAAAGCTCAAGCAACTAATTAATCCACAGGTATGTGTATCTTACCACCATACAATGCAATTTCTGTAAGTTAATATTCTTGATGCCTACAAAAAAGAGAAAAATAAATTAAAAAACATATATTTTGATATAGTTTATTTCATTATCTCTCTTTGATAGTTATTGAGAGATTGCGAGGTTACGTTCCAAAGAATATTATCTATTTTTTCTTTTGATTAGATAACTTCAACAATAACATAGTTTAGATGCCGTATATTGGAGTGAAGAGAAAATACGTACCGTAACTTTTACGTTTTTTTTCAAAGTTAAAATTAAAATACATAATATGGTACAATCACCGAAATAAACTTTTTTTTTTAATCTTTAATGAGTGCTTTATGATGATTTGTTTTTTGCCACCCATGAAATATTTGCTTGTTCAAAACATTTGTAAAACATCTAGCACAGCTCAATCCACTCTTTGCTTGTCCTTTTCAATGCACTTACTTCCTCATGCCATATTCGGCTTCAAGAAGTGAGGTCAAGAAAATAAAAGAAAAGAAAAAAAAAAACAGAGGCAGGTCAAGTCCAATGACTTCTTATCCACTTGTTTGGATATGTTGAGCTCTTTATCCCCTTTCTAGTCTTTCCCCACCAATTAGAGGGATTAAAGGTCTTCCAAAAAAGATAGTGCCATTTGTAGAGGTGATTAGTTTGTTTATCTAGGGCACCAATCAATTGGAGAGTATGTGAAGACAAAGAGCATCTTGCAAGGTGGGGGAAACCTACTGCATGCATTTTTCTCTCTTTTTTTTTCGCTGGCCATGAGCCACCATTGCCATGTCAGCAATTCGACCACCTCGCAGCTCGCCACGTTGACATATTTATCGAATGCTGACATGTATGGATGACGGAGAGCGTCGATGCCAAGCTGTCGTCAGCTTGAGCAAGATGTGACTCTCAAATTGGAATGAGAACCGGCTTTGTTGCCTGAATAGCTGACCTAACTGGGTCCAGGAACAAGCATTTAGTTGATTCGTTAGTTAAAGCATGACAGCAAATCAGCTGATAGTAATGGGTGATGAGTCACAAGATGCCCCAACAAAGAATGGCTTGGCTAAAACTCTCAAAAAGTCTTGCCTCCTATTGATTCCACAAGCTACTGTCTAAAATTAACCTGTCTGACCTCCCAAGAGCATGGTCGGTTGGTCACTATGGGAAGTTGGCCCCACAAAAGAATTGAGGTTGGACCCATGTTAATCCCTAGTGACAGTGGATTGAAGAGGGGAACTAGAAGACACTGGCATTGGAGAGTTTAGAATAAACTGCTATAAAGCTGAAGTCTAAGGAGGGTATGGGTCTGGTCCTACCATCCCTACTCCTGGGCTTTTCCACTGCTAGGAACTGGTGGTATTCTTTTGCTCTGAGGGATTGATTCCATGATGGCATCATGGTATTCTGATTCCCACATGAACTCGAATTGGATATGGTTGAGCCCACAATCCCTTTCCATAGATTTCATCCAATAGAGGCTCCACCACAAGCTCCATTTTTGAAGTAAAGAAGAAATTTCATTAAGGAAAGAGTACTAGTAAGTCTTTAGCGAGATTGGGGAATAATGACTGTGATGGTCCCCATGACCATTATTGAGGCTTTCTGCCAATTTCAATCTGAAGAGCAACTAAGGTCCAATAGCCTCTTGTCATGGTGGAGGATCGTTGACCGGCGAAGTCGGCGAGATATCTCATCAAAAATCTTTGTTAGGTATTTTGCGATATCATCAATCATGTGAGTTGAGGTCAGCATGTGAATCACATTGGGAGAATGGATTGAATTATGTTTGAAATGACATCATTTGAGGCTAAAAATCACTAGCATCTGCATTGCATTTTGAGTCATCATCTTGCATATTTCATTTATAAAGAAGTACTAGTAGAACACCCCTTGCTACAATATCATGATTAAATTAGAAGAATCGATGCAAAGATTATCACCAACAATGGATAAAATAAATAAAAGAAGTACCAATTCGTACAAATTTTAGTATCTAAAGAATGAATGCCCTAATTGGAAGGAAATGACTGCTAAAATGCAAATATCGGCAACAATTAATTTTTTTTCCAGCCACATCCATCAAAGGAGAAAAACACAAGGAGTTAAAGGTTGAAACCAATCCAGCAAATATGATCAAATTAATAATCAGCTATCATCATACATTTGAATGAATAAAAAATTTAGGTTTTGAGAGTAGTTTACATTTGAGTATTGATGAAAACAAAAATGTCGAAATAATGTATTTATATCTTGACCACCACCCACCTCCAGAAAAGATCACAAAAAATACAGCCAATGGTTTTTTTCGCAAAGGTTGTAAGACATAATTAATAAACAATCCTCAGGCATCAGTACATGCAAGCATTCAAATCATGGATGCTCTAGGAAGCCCGTTAGGAATTGTCCATGACCTCAATAAAAGGCTAACTCTCTTTGGAATTGGTCCATGGTGGCTGCATCATGAAGAACTACCATGGAATTTCTTGCAGTCGTCAAGAAAACTATAACATGTGAAGACCCAATACAGGTGGATCAGAGACTTAGATTTGTGGCTTAGAGTTGCTTCCAAAAGCCAGCTCAAATATTTGGTTATAATCATCTACGAAGTGAACTTCAAGGCCTTCCTTCACATTGGCAGCAAGCTCATCAAAATCTCTTCTGTTAGCTGATGGGAATATGATAGTCTTAACCTCACTTCTTCTTGCAGCAATTATCTTCTCCTTTACCTGTTTGGTAGGAATGAAACTTTTTAAAACTAACAGAAAAAAAACAAAGTCACAGAGCAGTAATAATACTAAATAATGGTGATTTCTGGTGTTATTTTTCAAAATAAGACTTCAGAATGATTTTTATCAAATATAGGAAGTTTGCAAATTTAGTAAAAATGTCAAGCTTTGCAGTTTCCAACTCAAAAATTCAGGCTATGACAACATGCATATAAACTCCTAGATTCAGGTATTTCTACAATGGATGGTAAATCATAAAGCATATAAAGATCAAATGGACAAATATGATGAATTGAAGGACAGAGAGTATGTCGCACATCCCGTGGCTGGAAACCAAAACAAGAATAAGAAACATTAAGTTCTTAAAACAATCATGAAAGCAAAAAACTATGAACTTTCGATTATTATGGTCGGTCACAATGATGAATAAAGATTATGTCACAGAGATAACATACCCCACCAATTGGGAGAATCCGTCCTGTCAATGTTACTTCACCAGTCATTGCAAGTTCTTTTTTAACATGCTTTTTCATGGCAAGAGACAACATTGAGGTTATCATGGTGCACCCTGCACTTGGTCCATCCTTGGGGGTAGCACCAGCCGGCACATGCAAATGGAGCTTGGAGTCTGCAAAAAATGGATTGTCTGGTTCTTTCTGAAGCAATATTGCTCTGGCTACGGTATGAGCTATTTGCGCACTCTCCTTCATGACGTCTCCGAGCTGACCCGTCAATAGAAGTGCACCTTTCCCTTCTCCTTGCTCCACTAGGGCGGTCTCAACATACAATGTTGAACCACCCATTGCAGTCCAAGCAAGACCCATGACAACTCCTACTGGAGTCTGATCATATATACGTTCGGCATGGAATACAGGTTTGCCCACAAAATCAGCCAGGTTTGAGACATCAACTATGACCTTTTCAATCACATTATCAACTTTCACATCCTTGACATCACTTGTTTTTATATGGACCTGTAAATAGAGAAATCAATCAATTAATACATGACACAATGAATATATGGTGCATAAATATGCATATGTTAACATATATGCATACTACATTAAAGTAATTTCTATCGTCTGACTGATCCTTCCACTAATGTGAAAAAAAAAGTTTACACATAGGACTTGTAAGAAAAATCACTAGTAGGTGTCAATGTTAAACCAATTCTTACACTACAATAAAATGCATGTTTTAGCCACTTAGCTTCTCAGAATACCTTTGAATCAACGGGTTGGTCTGTTGTTGCAATACCGTCTGATGATAAGAGAGTTGGCTGCACTTTGTCAGCCTCCAACTGTTCAACAAGATGCTCATGAGCAGTTGCTTCTGATTCTTCTGTGGCAGTTCCATTAGGCAGTTCATGTAACGAGACTTCAATTGCTTGTTCAGATTCTGTTAAGGTAGTTGTTGTAGCCCTTTCGTGTGAGTTCCCATCCTCCAGTTTCTTCCCCCCTGGACCATCATCTGCAATTTGAGTAGGCACTTCAGTAGATTTCTCTCTAAGCTGTTTGGCTCCTTGCTGAAGGCTGACTATTAGAGATTGCTCATTTGTCACCCCTTGACAGACAAGTTGCAGAGCTATCTATATTAAAGCATAAGATTAAAATCGGTCATGAATAGGAAACATATTCAAGGTTTTCTGAAATCAAAATATTTATTTCATTGATAGGAAAAGATGCAAATTTAAATATCTAATATACATCAATGGTCATAAAAATGCAAATGATGGGAATGACTGAGAATTCATAGATGATAGTAATAGAAATGCATGTATGCTTATGAAACTAGTGCTTCTGCATATTTAATGGCCAGAAAACATTCAGATTAATCACTGCTAAAAGGGAAGACTTTCACAGAAAAGCTTTTGATTACAGAAATATTGACTTCCAACATCTCTCAAAGGGGTGTAAAACCTATGACAAAATAAACTTCAATTAAGTACAACTACACCAGAAGATGCATTAATTGAAGCAATAATTTGTAAAGGAAAACATTTGTTTAATAGAAAAACACAAACAATTTGGAAAGCTACAAGTGAAAAACCACCAATTCAAATATCCTGTTAAAATAAAAATTTCAGAAAGCCAAAACTAGCAGATCAATAATTTAACATTTCTAATTGTTTCTTTAATCCTTCCCATAATTCTCCAACTAGCACATCCGACAAGTATACCTATTTGTGAGATGACCCAAATACCCAAATGTCTTGCATAAGCAATATGCAAACTAGTTCCAAAAAATCGAGGCAATTGGGTTTTTCATTGATAGGGACAACCAGCTAGACACTTTGGTCAAAACATCATAACTAGCTTGTTATGTTCATGCACGCATTCAAACCATAACTAAATCAATATATCACCTAGTAACATGCATCTTGTGCTCTCATGATGCATTTCAGATTGTATACGGTGCCGTCTGAAGTCATTACTAATTTTTCTGAAGAAAGCATACAGATAACATTGTGGCTAGTCATCAGAGGCAACCCAATGCTCAACAGTTATGGTTGGGATTTGCTAGCAAAACAATTACTTTGAAAATAAATAATAAAATTACGAATATTTAGATTTAAAAACTGATACTTCTTTTCTGAAGTTCTAACAACTGTGTCACAAACCTTGCGGTATATCTTCTCAATTTGCTTTTGAAGATTTCGAACACCTGCCTCTCGGCAATAATTTTCTATCAGAGCAAGAAGAGCTGCATCAGTCACTTCAACCTGGATACATTGATCAGAAATGTTAACAGAATATAAAACAATATAGCATAGATCATGTTTACATGGCTAAATATGTCTGTAAAACATTCTATCAGTAGCACGAGACACTCAGCCACCACTAATCCATGTTCACTATTACTAAATATATGTTCTAACTGATGACCCAATTACATCAGGTTAATCCCAGAAAAGCACATTCATGCTGAATGATTCAGACACTAATCTTCCTTACAGTGAAGCAATGTTCAATCGCCTTTCTAATATAATATATAAAGACAAATGGTGAGATAAGGCGACGGCTTGAGCTTTCCACCATGATCTCCAGATGGAAAAAGCTAACGATTTAATATTGAATCACAGTTATAACTTTTAATTTTCGTAAAGGTACTCTAGTTCACGAATAACAATCTTTTGAGTGGCCCGTGAAGTGTGTCATTCGACACAACCAAGTTAGAACATTGGCCATATCAAGTGCTACCAACCAACTGGACCAACTCCTTGTAGCATCTTCTGAAATTAATTTTCCTAAGACCAGGTACCTGCTTAACCCCAAGACAAAAAACTATGAATAGAATAATTTTTGCATGGGAGCTATAGACTACTTTTTATGTTTTTATTCTCGAGTTATTTTTATTAATCAGCTAACGATCCTTAAAAGTTTACGGATAAATAATTTGAAATCCTAAATATGTAGAAAATTAATTGGTATTTAAAGAATTTCTCAAGTGAATAATTCCCTTGGACAAGATTGCTACCATAACCAAATCATCTTCTCCCATCTAAATGGGGTCAGCATGTACAAAGCTAAAAATCCACCAAATCAAATACTAAGATGAAAATACAACAGGGAACAAATTCATGTAATCAGGAATTCTACAATATTTTTCAGCTCATGATAATTCAAAGGCACTGATATGCTCGTAGTGTTTATCTGTCTCATATTGTAATTGATCTGTCAAACTGCTACAATTCTCTAACCACGTAGCAGATAACATCTCAGGAGATTTACTAATCTAGAATATTTTATTCAAAAATATATTTCGATAAATCGTGATGAAATCCTGATCCCTAGTATCTATTGCAATGATCAGAATCCATTTATGAGTTGAAAAAAATATTGCTTATGCAGATGATGTGTCTCGAAGAGAGTAAATTATATGACCAGAAACAAAAGAAGAATGAGTGA
>JAOXJJ010046450.1:0-11119 GCA_025769935.1 Phoenix roebelenii | reverse complement strand
TGGGGGTCAGTAAGCCTTAAATTATTTCGGCGTCCCGCGTGCTTCGGGGCATCCTTAATGAGGGGAGATGGGGCAACACCCTTTCGCCTTTCGAGGTTGCCTCGCGTCGTAGGCTCATGATGGAGCTCCAGGATCCAATGGGACGCCGCCTTGATTCTGTATTCAAAGCGTCGATCCAGATTAAATATGTCGCTTCGATCTTTGGGGCCGATACATGGCATGATCTGGACAGAAAGCGGGATCCGGACCTACCGATATGGGCCGTCGGGAGGTCCTATACTCAGACTTAGCCCTAAAAGTTCTTATTTGGCACCGCATTTGCTGCTCTCCCTTCTTCCTTCGTCTCTTTTCTTCTTTCACAGCCGCGAACGAGTCTTCCCTGCGGTGCCCTGAGACGATTTCCGGCGACTCTACAGTAGGTTATTTTCCCACGTTGGCTCGGGGGATCCTTCTTCTTCTTCTTCTTCTTTCCTTTATTCCTTGTTTTCTTCTTCGTCTTTTCTTTTCTGGGATGGGTCGTGGTCCAGGTGAGGTCGGGTCTAGCCTGACTGAGGAGGAACTGAAGCTGGTCCGTTTTCGATTTTTCTTCCGGCCCGAATTTCGTCTGGAACCTGCGGGGTCAGAGGACTGGGTGACGAGACCTCCTCCAGGTCGGATCGGGGTGTACATTGAGACACTCTGGGCTGGCCTACGGTTTCCTCTTCACGGGTTCGTGAACAAGTTGCTGGTGGCATACAAGCTCGTCCCAGCACAACTCGCTCCGAACTCGTGGAGGACAAACATCGGGTTCCCATCCCTTTATCTTGCACACGGGATACCGACCTCGGTGAACGTCTTCCATCGGTGCTTTATGTTGAAGTCAAACCCAGCGGATGGGAAGTGGCTCTATCTCCCTTTCGGGGTGGTAGGCCACTCTTTCGAGGTGCCCGTTCCTTCATTCATGAGTGGAAGAGAAAATTTTCTTTCCTTTTCTCCGAGCTCACATGGGGATTCGACCCAAGATAGGGGCATCCCCGGTTGAAGGCCCTCAATAAGCTCCCCAAGCTTTCGGCGGACGAGCAGAGGGTTCTCGACGCTCTGCATTACCTCAGGGGGATATCATTCTGACCGATCTCCTGAGCGAGGAGGCCCTGGTGAACGTCGGCCTGAGCTCGGCGCATCCCGAGGGTAAGAGCAATCGCACTGCTCCTTCTCTATTTTGTTGTCTTTTGTCTTGTGTGTTTCTTTTCTTCTTTTTTTAGCGCTGATCTAACACTTGAAAATTTTTCCTTCTTTTCAGACGTTCCCAACATGGTGACAAGCAACACTGCGCTTTTTGCTCGGTTGAAGAGAAGAGCGGCCGAGGCTGGTGGGGCTCACCCCAATCCCAGGAAGAAGGCCAGGTCGGCCTCGACTTCTGCTCCTGCCGAGGCGAGGGGCTCTAGGGTCAGAACTTCCAGATTTGTTCCGGAAGATGCCCCAGATGCCGAGCACGCAAGCTCGGGTCCTAGGAGGGCGACGGACCCGGTGCCTTCAGCCTACCCCGCCCCCATTTCTTAGCGTCCGGATTGGCCAGTCGTCCGTCTACGGCGCTCAGGCCCCAAACCGAGCAGGGGCTCTGGGGTTCCGAGCTCGGGCAGGCCGAGTTCGTCAGGGGGTGGAGATTGCTCCGAGAGGGGGTCTGGTGACCCAGAGTCTCCAATCCATGAGGGCAATTCAGCCCTCCATGATAGCGATGTCGCACGCGAGGTATTTCGCCGCGCGTTGCTCCCAGCCGACCAGGCCAAGTTTGAATCCATCAATCTCGGCGATCTTGTCGATCAAACCTATTGCAATGCTGCCCGGGTAAGTCATCTCCTGTTTTGCTTCGGTTATTGGGATTTCCTTCATCTTTACTTATCGTTGTTTTTCCTATAACATCTTAATGAGATCTACACGTTGGTGTTCATAGCCTCAGAATGCCAGAATGAGGCTTGGAGGGGCCAAAGGCAGCTGGAGGTGGCTAAGAAGAGGCTTGCCGACTCCGAGGCCGCATGGAAGGAGGACATCGCGAAGATGGAGGCTGCCATAGCCGAGCGGCGATCAGCGGTCAACCAGCTCGAGGAGGAGAGAGCCTTGCACACTCTAGCGAGGTCGAAGTTGCGCGCTTCCGAGGCGCGTCTGGCCGAGGCCCGTTCCGAGGCCGCCGACCATAAGTACGAGGTGGGCGTTCTCTGCCTGAAGGCCGAGCAGCTCGAAGCTCGGAAAAAAAAGGGCACTGGAGCAGGCCCAAGATGCGGTAACACTCTTCAAGGAGTTGGAAGAGTTCCACGATCTGCTGGAGGAGGATGTCGTGGACGGATTTCTCCGAGGCTACGAGAACTTTTGGAGGCAGATGCAGCGGTTCTGCCCCCAGCTCGACTTTACTGGCATTCGGCCAAGGATGGAAGTCGGCGCGAAGAGCGAGCTTGATGTTCCCACGATTCTTGAGACTGAGCAGGAGGCCGCCGAGGCCGAGACTGATGCGGCCGAGCAAGCGGCTCAAGAGACTCCCTTTGGGGAAGTTGCTAGGGACGTTTTCGAGGCCACTGGCAAAGCCCCGTTTGAGGCCGCCGCGGAGGGTCCCGAGCCAATTTCTGCTGAGGACCCCCAAGTGATCATCATGGACGACCCCGAGGTCAGTGCCAATGAAGCCGCGGCCTCTTAGGATTTGGCCTCCTTTTTTTCTTTGTTCTTCTTTTTGTAAGTGAGGTCGGCCTTCGAATACGGTCGAACCTCAATTTTGTACTTGACCTTCGGGCCTTTATTAAAGAAGAACTTTCTTTTTCTAAATTTGTGCTTGCTTCTGTTTGCGTAGTGGATAAACCTTTATTTTGGCTGCTTAAGTTGGATTCCTCCTTGGCGAATTTCTTCAAGTGTTCAAGCTTGGCTAAGTCTATAGACTTAAATTACGGTAGAATTCGCTAAGCTGTTAGGCTTAGCCCTAAGAGGGATCATGTTAAGGCCCTAGGCTTAGACTTTAGGAGAACTCGCTAAGTCTTTGAGCTCGGGCTCCGAAGAAGTCTCGCTAGGCCTTTAGGTTTGTCCTCTGAAAAAAAAATTTGCCAAGTCCCTGGGCTCGGCTTCCAGAATAAGCTTGTCAAATCTTTGAGCTCAGACTTCGAAGAAAACATAGGCCGAGGTCGGGCTATCGTTGGAGCTTTCATGCTTTTTGATCTCGAACCTGGTTGGAGTGTTATTAGGTAAAATTAGAGCTCATGGTGAGTGACCTGGCACTTCCGAGCTCGGCCAGAGCATCATCGGGCGGAGCTCGAAGTCGTCGTTATAGGCCGTCTCGGCTTGAGTCGACGTTCAGATTTGGCCGGGCCCTCGTCCAGAGGGGTCTGGAGTAAGTGAGGATTGAGTTGGAGATGGGTGGTGACGAGCTCCCCTTGCTTGGTCAGGAGTTTATGCGCGAGGTCGAGGGAACCTTGGCTTGTGGTCGATTCAAGAAAGCATCCCTGTCTTGGTCGGGGTGGTTCCTGAGCTTGGTTGGGGCTTTGTTGACCGTCTTGCAACATAAGCAAGTTAGCGCAATGACGTAGGTGTTGGGTAGGATATACCTCTTGCACCATCAGAGCCGGGTATTTCAGGTTGAGGTAAACGACTCCGCTCCGAGGTCGACTTTCAGTGGCGTTCTTTAGCTTATAGTCCGCTCCCACAGGTGGCGCCATCTATTGCAGGGATGGCACTTTGGCCAGCACCGGCTGAGCATAGCCTGCGCCGGCCGAGCAGGGAAGGATACCGCGTTCCCTATGAGGTATTGTCTGCTTTGGGTACGCCTGCACGCCAGGAGATCCGTGTAGGTACTGCTCCGTCGTTGAATGTCTCGGGGGTCCGTGCAGGTATTACCCGTCGTTGAACATCTCGGGGATCCGCGTAGGTACTACCCCGTCGTTGAACGTCTCGAGGGTCCGCGTAGGTACTATTCCGAGATCGTGCGCTATGGGGTCCCGCGTAGGTACTACCCCATCGTTGAATGTCTCGGAGGTCCGCGTAGGTACTACCCTGAGATCATGCGCCACGGGGATCCGCGTAGGTACTACCCCGTCGTTGAATGTCTCGGAGATCCGCGGAGGCACTACCCCGAGATCGTGCGCCATGGGGGTCCGCCTAGGTGCTACCCCGTCATTGAATGTCTCGGGGGTCCTCGTAGGTACTACCCCGAGATCGTTCACCACGGGGGTCCGCATAGGTGCTACCCCATTGTTGAATGTCTCGGAGGTCCGCATAGGTACTACGCCGAGATCGTTCGCCATGGGGATCCGCGTAGGTACTACCTCGTCGTTGAATGTCTCGGGGGTCCGTGTAGGTACTACCCCGAGATCGTGCGTCACGGAGGTCTGCGTAGGTACTATCCCATCGTTGAATATCTCGGGGTCCGCATAGGTACTACCCCGAGATAATGCACCATGGGGGTCCATGTAGGTACTACCCCGAGATCGTGCGCCACGGAGGTCCGCGTAGGTACTACCCCATCGTTGAATATCTCGGTGGTCCGCGTAGGTACTACATTGAGATCATGCGCCACGGGGATCCGCGTAGGTACTATCCCGTCGTTGAATGTCTTCCCGAGGCCGAGGGAGCTTGGGCTCGTTGTCGACTCAGCGGGGCATTCCGACCTTAGTCGAGGGATCGAGCACGAGGTCGAGGGAGCTAGGGCTTGCTGTCGACCTAGTGACGCTTTTCGAGGTTGAGGGAGCTTGGGCTCGTTGCCGACTCAGCGGGGCATCCCGATCTTAGTCGAGGGATCGAGCACGAGGTCGAGGGAGCTTGGGCTCGCTGTCGACCTGGTGAAGCTTTCCGAGGTCGAGGGAGCTTAGGCTCGCAGTCACTCAACGGGGCATCCCGACCTTGGTCGGGATCTTTGATGGATATCGAGACCGAGCTCGACGTCGACCTGGCGAGGTGTTCCAGACTTGGCTAGGGCATCCGAGCTTGGTCGGGCTTCCAAATTTTGTCGGGCATCTGAGCTTGGTCGGGCTTCCGAATTTTGTCGGGCATCCGAGCTTGATCGGGTTTTCTGAAGTTCACAAGTGTCCAGATATCAGGAAGAGCATGGAATAATTAAAGGAGAATGGTGAATGAATTAGCATGAGAAGGCGACGAGAATTGTGTTTCCAATCGTTGAGGACCCCTGGGGACTCTACTGGTAATACATCCGAAGGTTTTCAAAATTTCAGCTTCGTGGAATGAGGGTCCCTTCGAGAGATTCCAACTTGTATGCCCCAGGCTGCTGAACTCGTGCAATCCGGTATGGCCCTTCCTAGTTCGGGGCAAGCTTCCCTTGCTCGGCGGGCCGAGAAGCTTCGGCTCTTCTGAGGACGAGATCTTCTGCCTTAAAAAACTTGGTCTTTACTCTAGAGTTGTAGTATTGTGCCGTTTTTCGTTGATATCTCACCATGCGAACTCGAGCTGTCTCCCTTGTCTCCTCGATGAGGTCCAAGTTGCCCCTGAGCTGGGAGGAGTTGGAGGCTGCGTCGTAATGTTCCACTCTTGGTGAGGGGAGTCCAACTTCCAGGGAGATGACAGCTTCTGTTCCGTATGTTAGGTTGAAGGGGGTTTCACCAGTAGAAAGTCGAAATATGGTTATGTAAGCCCAAAGAATATTGTAGAGGTCTTCGACCCATTGCCCTTTGGATCGGTCGAGCCTAGCCTTGAGCCCTTAAAGGATGGTGCAGTTCGTCACCCTGGTTTCTCCGTTCATCTGTGGATGGGCTACCGAGGTGAAGCGGTGGTCGATGCCAAGCTCGGAGCAGAATTCTCTAAAATGGTGTTGTCGAACTGACGGCCGTTGTCAGATATAAGGATACGGGGGAGTCTAAATTTATAGATTATTGACTTCCAGACAAAGTCTCGTATCTTCTGCTCGGAGATTCAGGCCACTGGTTCGGCTTCGACCCATTTGGTTAAGTAGTCGATGGAGTCGACCAAAAATTTTCTCTGATCAGTAGCCAAGGAAAGTGGTCCCAGGATGTTAATCCCCCATTGGGCGAACGGCCAGGGAGCACTGATTGAGGTCAGCGGGACCGAGGGTCGGTGCTGAATGTTGGCGTTCCGCTGACACTGATCGTACCTTCGAATGAAGTCCGTTTCATCCTTTTGAAGTATGGGCCAATAGTATCCTTGGCGCAAGATTTTGTGGATAAGTGCTCGGCCTCCCAGATATTTCCGCATATCCCTTTATGAACCTCTCGCATAGCATAGTCCGCCTCTGACGGACGGAGGCATCTGAGGAGGTGAGAGGTAAAAGATTTTTGGTAAAGCTTGCCTTCATATAATATATATCGGGAGGCTAGACGCCTTATTTGGCGGGCCTCGAGCTCATCATTAGGGAGGACTTCATTTTGTAGATAGCTGACGAGCTCGTCCATCCAGCTCGGCTCGGTTTCGATGCAGAGGGTTGGCTCGGGCTCCCATATGCTGGAAATTTAGAGGTATTTGAGTACTGTTGTCTTAGGAAGCTCACTTATACAGGAGGTCGCCAGCTTCGATAGTTGATCTGCCCTTAGGTTCTCTGTTCTAGGAATGTATTGGATATTAAAGGAGCCCAAGGTGGACGTAATGTCTCGCACCTTTTGGAGATATCTCTGCATCGATGGCTCTCTTGCTTCAAAGTCTTCCAGAATCTGGCTCACGATCAGTTGGAAGTCACTGAAGACCTTCAGGTCCTCTGCTTTCAGCTCCTTTGCCAATTTGAGCCCGGCGATGAGCGCCTCGTACTCTACTTTATTGTTTGAGGCTGAAAATTTGAGGCCTAAGGCCTGCTCCGCGACTACCCCATTTGGGCTAGTAAGAATAAGACCTGCTCCGCTACCCCCGAGGTCGAGGAGCCGTCCACATATAGGACCCATGGCTGCCTCGAGGTCTCCCTCGCTCGCATGAGTGGGAGCTCGAGATCGTCCGGCAAAGTGCACTCCACGATGAAATCGGCGAGCACTTAGGCTTTGATTGCCAGCCTCGGACAATATTCAAGGTTGAACTTTTCGAGCTCGACTGCCCACTTTGCAATCCTCTCGGCGCGATCCGAGCGTTGCAGAATTTGCTTCATAGGCTAGTCGGTTAGTATGGCCATAGTGTGGGCCTGGAAGTAAGGCCGGAGTCTCCGAGCCAAGATGATCAGGGCAATGATTGTTTTCTCCAGTTTGGAATATCGAGTCTCAGCATCCTTCAGGACCCGACTGGCATAATACACTGGTCTTTGAAGCTTGTTCTCTTCTCGGACCAGGATCGAGCTTACCGCAATCGGGAAGACAGCTAGGTACAAATAGAGGAGCTCACCCTGCTGGGGTTTTATGAGTAATGGTGGGGAAGCAAGAAGGTGCCTTAGCTCTTCAAAAGCTTGCTGACATTCCTTCGACCATAGAAAGTTCTTCGACCGTTTGAGGATTGTGAAGAATGGGAGGCACCGCTCGGCCGACCTGAAAACGAATCTTCCCAGAGCTACGACCCGTCCAGTAAATTGTTGTACCTTCTTAACCATCTTTGGTGGCACCATCTATTGCAGTGCTTGGATCTTCTCGGAATTTGCTTCAATTCCACATTGGGTGGCTACGAAGCTAAGAAATTTATCCGTCATGACTCCGAATGCGCACTTGGCAGGGTTGAGCTTCATTCGATACTTCCTGAGTGTGGATAATGTCTCATTGAGGTCAGTCACATGGTCCTCTGCTGTTCGGCTCTTCACCAGCATGTCGTCCACATAGAATTCCATGTTTCGGCCTATTTGATTTTTAAAGATCAGCTGACCAGTCTCTGATATGTTGCTCCAGCATTTTCAACCCGAAAGGCATCACTTTGTAGCAATAAATGCCTTTGTCGGTGATGAAGGCCATCTTTTCCTCATCTTTTGGTGCCATTCGAATTTGATTATATCTCGAGAAGGCGTCTGTGAAGGTCAGCAACTGGTGTCCCGAGGTGGAGTCCACAAGCTGGTCAATGCTAGGAGTGGAAAGCTGTCCTTTGGGCAAGCTCTGTTCAAGTCGGTGTAGTCCACGCACATGCGCCATTTTTCGTTAGCTTTCTTCACGAGGACCACGTTGGCGAGCCAGTCTGGATAGGAGACCTCCCGGATGAAGCCGACCTCGAGAAGTTTGTCCACTTCCTCGGCCGCCGCTCGTTGTCATTCCGAAGCGGAGCTCCATTTCTTCTGCAGCACAGGTTTGCAGGTCGGTTTCACCTAGAGTCAGTAAACCATGATCTCGGGGTCTATCCCCGGCATGTCGGGGGTGACCAGGCGAAAACATCTATATTGGACCGAAGGAACTCGATCAGGTGGTCTCTTTCGCGGGAGCTTAGGTCGGAGCTGACTTGCACGATTAGCTTTGGGCAATTTTCTTCTAAGGGAATCTAGGTAAGAAGCTCACCAAGTTCTACCCGTTCCCTTCGGAGGTCATCCCGCACTTCCAAGGTTTCAATGGGCAGCGTCTGATCTGATGTTTGCGTTGGCACCTTGGCCGGTTGCTCCTCTTGGCTTGGTGCCTTAGCCGGTTGCTTTGCTTTGTGAGTCGCCATATAGCACCGCTTAGCTATCGACTGGTCCCCATGAACTTTGCCTATTCCTCGGTCGGTGGGGAAACGCATGAACAGGTGATAGATAGAGACCATAGCTCGGAGGGCATTGAGCCCTAGTCGTCCAAAAATGGCATTGTAGGCCGAAGATAAGCGGAACACAAGAAAATATGTTCTCACAGTACTTTCTCGAGGAGCGAGCCCGACTGTGACAAGGAGGCCGACCTCGCCCTCAACCGGGATCGAATCCCCGGTGAATCCGACCAGTGGAGCATTCATTCTCCGAAGCTGGCTTTCCGTCATTCCCATTTTTTGATAGGCATCGTAGTATAAAATATTTACCGAGCTTCCATTATCAACTAGGACGCGCTTTACATCAAATTTATTTACAATCATGGAGATGACCATAGCATCATCATGAGGAGTCTCAACTCCTTCCAAGTCCTTGTCCGAGAATTGGATGGCTTCGGAGGTGCGCGGACGCTTTGGAGGGGTCCTTTCCCCGACTAGTTCTCCAACTGAACTTCCTCCTCCGATGGTGTTGATGGTGCCGGCGATAGGCCTGTTGTCCTTTGGATCTTCAGGCAGTGTGGCATTTTCCTCTGGCCTTCTTTCCTCACGCCGGTTCCGCACAAATCGGTTGAGTACTCCGCGGTGGATGAGCGCCTTGATCTCATCCCGGAGCTGGAAGCAGTCCTCCATGTCGTGGTCGTGATCCCGGTGGAAGCGGCAATACTTTCTAGGATTGCGCCGAGCTCCTGTATTCCGCATCGGGGGTGGAGGTCGGAAGTAGTCTCGACCTTCTATCTCCATTAGGATCTCTGCCTGGGGAATATTGAGGGGAGTGTAGTTCTCGTACTTCTCCGAGGGCATTCATGGCCGTGATAGAGATCTCGGTCGAGGCGGGGACCTTGGTCGAAGCTATCCTCGCTGTCGAGATGGACTCCTTAGCCTAGGCAGGTTCTTATCTCGACGGGGAGACCGGCTTCTTAGGCGGCCGTGTTCCTCGCGGTGCTTCTTCTGCTTTTTTGAGGCCTGCTCGGTCGCACCTCGCCTGGAGGCGATGGCCTCTTCGGCCTTCACATACTTTCAAGCTCGGGCCAACATCTCAGTGAAGTCGGCGGGGAAGCTCTTCGCAATGAAAAAGAGGAACCTGTAAGATCGAGCCCCAGTCTTTAGTGTCGACATGGCTATCGACTGGTCGAGCTCGCGGACCTCTTAGGTTGCAGCAGTGAAACGGTCGAGATAGTCTTTGAGAGATTCTTCCTCTTTTTGCTTGATGTCAAGGAGAGAATCCGATGTTCGACACTGATGTCGGCTGGCAGCAAAGTTGATGGCGAACTGCCTGCCGAGCTGCTCAAAAGAGGATACCATGCTCGGCTTCAGTCCAGAGAACCAGAGCTGAGCCGTTCCCCAAAGAATTGCTGGGAAGGTCTTGCAGAGCACAGCCTCCGAGGATCCCTGCAATGCCATGAGGGTTCGGTAACTTTCCAAGTGGTCGAGGGGGTCGGTAGTTCCATTGTATGGCTCCACTTGGGGCATTTTGAACCTCAGTGGGACCGGCTCATCCTCGATCTGGCGGACAAAGGGGAACTTGGTGGTGAACTCAAAGTCACCCTCGCGCCTTGCCTTCCGGCTATGAAGCTTCTCAATCTGGCGCTCGAGCTTCTCGACCTTCCTGTCGAGTTCTCCACCATAGGGGATTGCCACAGTAGTCTGCTCCGATTCGAGTTGGTCCGGGGCTGACTCAGCTTCCGAGCACTGCGGCCTCCTATCTACGCTCCTCCCTAGCAGTTCTCTCCAGGGAGACGCTCGGGCTGAGCCTGGGTAACAGCACCATTCTTCGTTGTTGGCCCTCGAGGAGCCATGAAAATTCTGGCCCTAGGGCGCCGGTTCGTTTAGAGGAAGCACTAGCTGGACCTGGGCCTGTGGAGGCGACATAAGTGGGACTTCCTCATGTTGCAGGCCTTGGACGGCTGCGGCCAAGGCTTGAACCTGCTGCACCAGGACATTGAACTGTTCTGGCTGAACTTGAGGGACTGGGTCAGCCGGAGGTGGGGAATTCTGGACAAAGTGTCCAGGACTTGGTGGGAGACACCGGGAGACATTGGAGGCTCTTTTACTTCTCAACTTCATGGCCACAACTCGGTTCCTTCCTCTAGCGCCAACTGTTGCTGGAATTTGGATCCGGGGGCGACTTGCGGCTGAGAAGGAGGAGCTCCGACGTGAGATGGCGGGTGGCGTTCCGTCGGCGGGCGGCGTCCTCCGGAGGACCTGCAAAAAAAAGCCGGTGGCCGGGGTTTCCGGCGTCGACCCTCCGATGCTTAAGTCAGAGGAGGCTAATATGTGGAGGGAGAGAAAAGTATCTCTTAGAGTTTCAGAATCCAGCCTCCTCCTAAGAGGGAGGGGTTTCGCTTTTATAGAGGGATATAGGATTACCTGTTATGCGATGGGACAAGCGAGTTACCGTTATGATTGAACACGATCGTGTTAATTAATGCATTGCCGTGGAAGATCAGGCCGGAGCCAGTAAATCGTCGTGGCTGATCGGACGTGGCTGAGTGGGCCAACTGCTTGCCGTGGAGGGCTTGAGATCCGTAGATAGCATGCG
>JAOXJJ010046273.1:0-15267 GCA_025769935.1 Phoenix roebelenii | reverse complement strand
AGTGGGAACTCATGATTAATACAGTAAGATAGGGTTTACAATATAATATTTATTTTTTGATAAAGCACATGCCAAATGCTAGTATTAAAGATCAATACAAGTCTCAAAGTATATCAATGTAAGCACTCAATCCGAAAGGTGAAAATTCAGATATTAAATTGTGCAGGGACATAATTCAATCTTGAGCGGAAAGAGAAAGGTTTAATGAGAATAAGATATTGTCATTTATAAGCAATTCAAATCTATCAGTATTCTGTGAAACATTTTATTTGATCTACTCCTGTAATATGTGTGTGCCTATATATATATACACATCACGCGCAGAGAGAATGTACCATCGTAGATGGTTGTCATGTTGTAGTGGATAAAAAACTTTGCTAAAGAAAAAAAATATTACTTCAGTTAAATATCTTTTTTTTCCTTAACATTCCTACGAATATGTTTTTTGACATAGAAATTAATATACTTTTTTGGAACTAGCAATAAGATCCCTCTAAGTTTTTACACCGATGCATGTGTCTGTATATATGTAAATGGATTGATGGATAGATAGATATAGGTATGAATGCAGTTTTTTCTTTGCTTCTTTTTTTTTAAGCAAAACAGTGCATGGACCACTGCTTATTTCATGGAAGTAATGAAATGGAAATAAAAAGCTGACTCGTTTACCCAAACGAGATCCACATGATCGTAACACAACAAAATAAAAGTAAACAATTCTAAAACCCTTAGATCAAAAAAGAAAAAAAAAACCCTTAGATCAAAAGTGAAAGCAGACGCACAGATTATAACAAGAGGACTCCCAAGTACAAGAAGAATCCACATAACCAGAGCATGTATCAAAAGTGCACGCTCCACCCAGGTCCCCTAGCTCCATATTCATCAGCTTCTAAGTTCCTCGAGAGGATTCTCGTGAGACACTGAGGAAATCACCGTCGAGATGCCATCGATAAAAAAAGGTCATTTCATGGTCAAGATTTTTGTGCTGTTTGTTTTTATACTTGGAGATCTTTGTTGTTTCCATTTGTGATCGATCCTGTTTTAATTTTAATTCGTTCTAGGGGCTTTTTTTTCTTTTTGCTGTTGTCTGAAACAAGATGAGCCAAAGCCACCGTCTTCCACCCCATCCCACCCCACACTTCCCCAGGTTTTCAGCCAGGTTCTCAGGCAGACCCAATCTTCTCACGGAACCAGGACTTTTACTATGGGCAATAGGGGGCTGAAAATACTGAGAGCCAATGCTGCTTGAAATCCAATACTGAGAACCAGGACTTTTACTTCTATTTTGTTGATTAGTACTATGGTAGGAACCATGGTCTGACTGAAATGGTTCATCTGTTGTTCCCCTTAAATAAGAAGCTGTTTATATCACTATTATTCTTTAGCACAAAAAGGAAAAAGAAAAGGATTACATGCATCTTTATATGCATGGTATATGTTTCCCACAGTTTTATGCCACAGGTAAACAAGTTTTCATCACAGGGTTCAAATTAAATTCGAGCTTGAGTACTAACTTAAAGCTCGACTCAATTAAATTCCAATCGGGCAGTTCAAATTGCTTGGTATTTCATAAATTGACTACTCTAACCTTGGGCCATTGATGAGGGGCAGGACTTTGAGATGGGAGGCCTAACAAGTGCACCAAACTCTGGACTAAGATTTCAGTTAAACAATAAAGTCCCTTTTTCAAATTATTGTTACTATGATCATAAAAATAACAATCTGTTATTTACCTAATTCAGCTTGCACCGAGTTTGTTTGTAAAATACAATGAGAGGTGTCTTTAAATGGTCGTTATGATGAAAACCTGAAATAAATAACGCCGCTTGGCTTGCTACTAGGGGATGGCCCAATGGGAGAAATAGGGATTGTTCTTCTGATTTCTCTTTAGAGTTACTTCAACTTTAGTATGATAAAGAACTATGAGATGTAAATAGTAGCTGGAATTTGACCTCTAATTTTTCTTATTCGAAAAAGTGACGGCAGATTGGAAGCTTGAGAGAAAACTAAAAGATTGTCCGCTAGATTGGAAGAACTTGAGCTAGCGGTAGACGGCAGAAGAAGAAAGCTAAAAGGGAGAGAAAACACGGACTATTACGTAAGCTTGAGAAGAATAGTGCTAAAAGACGCCCAAAAAGAACGGCAAGCAGCACAAGTCAATACCGAAAGAGTCAGATCTCAATGACTATAAATACAAAACTAATCTCTCCTGTTCAGATCCAAAACAAAGCCAATCTTTCCAGTTATCAGTACACCATGGAAAGCAAAAGAGAGATGATGGCCAACTTTCCTCTACTTCCAGTCACCATGATGCTGGTTCTAGCTCTATCCAGTCTCCATCTAGCAACATCCCATCCCTATTCAGAAGCCTACGGCATCAGTGGGCACCAACCAGGCAAGGGAAAATACACTGCCGAGATCAACGGGGCCACCTTTACTCAGGTTCCAGGCAACCAACCCACCAAGTGCGACAACAAGTACTATAGTGATGATGAGAAGGTGGTGGCGCTCTCCACTGAGTGGTTCCTTGGTCGCTGCCTCAAGAACATCAGGATCCATTCCAAGACGAGGTCAGTTGTAGCTAAAGTGGTCGACGAGTGCGATTCGATTCATGGTGGTTGTCCTCGTGACGTCCTGCGGGCTACTCCGGCCGTGTGGAAGGCTTTGAAAATCCCCTATGGCGAGCTTGGACACGCTTTGGTTACGTGGTCTGATGAGTGATGCAGCCATCTTGCATGAATCGAGATTCTACGTAGTTCTATGCTCAAGTTAAATAAAGGACTGCAGTTCCATGTCAAACTACTAATAGTATCTCTGAACTAGAGGATATATGTAATACAGTCTATCCTTAATCAAATACAGTGATAAATTGCGTACTAGATGTGGTGCTTATGATTTATTAAGAAGCAATATATATCTTCCTGCTCATTAGATATGGTGCCGGTTCTTCAATCATATAGTGAGATGTGTCTAAATGGATGGCCACTAGAGATGTGCATGACTGTCTACATATCTAAGTAATGGATGACACAAACTATATTGTTTTTTATATGGAAATTTGGGCCATTTGACAGTAATAGGTTACATATGAGAGAGTTTGCATCATGACTAGATGCTATTAGCCTTGCAAACTGCCAATTTGACAAGAAGTGGTGTTAGTCTTTAATATGTGTTGGAGTTTAGAACAAATAGGCTAATAATTGACAAGCTATAGTTCAGTGGATTCCTGTCAGCCGTCAAAGCAATCTTATCTCAGTTTGACTGCAACTCATGGGAGGTACTTCCATGATATTGCTACCTTGGCTGCATCTAGAACCTCACCCACAACTGAAATTTGAAACTCTAAATTTTTTTGCACTGAAGTCTGTAACAAAAGCAGTAATCTCACTATGGAGTGGACAGATGTGATTTCGTAGTGAAAAGGGGTAAGACTGAATAATAGATGCTCAGATTTTAAGTTTATCCTAACAACGTTGTTCCCCAAATTTTCAAATCCCATGAGGTTTCTTGGTTTTTTGAGGAGGAGCAAACATTAAGCCAGTGTTACATTGGGTGGAACTGGAACACAAGGCATGCAAGGAGGTAGAATAAGCTATCATAACAAAGCTGAGGTACAAGAACCAGCCTATGGAAATAAGAGGGAATGGTTTCCCTAGACAACAGAAGAAAGAGGGTGCTTCGTAACTTCGATTGGTGAGAGGATTGTTTGTGAAGGAAGATAAGGATATTTCTCTTTACAAAAGGATCGAGTGGCTCAGGCTCTCCTGATAGCATAGGTAAGCAGCAAAAAAGCAGCTACCAATTTGTAATTTGTTTTCCAGTGTTAACCATAAGAGGATCCTAATTTTCTCCAAGCAAACAATATATTCCTAGAATTCCATGTCCTCTAAAACACCCAGCTAAAGTAATAGCAAAAGTTAAACTTATCTTGATTAAAAATGTAATATACTTAATAAATTGTAAACAATTTCACAAAGGAGGCATGCACCTAATCCATGCTCTATATATATTTATATATTAATTATCAAACAGATTTGAGATCTAGGAATATCACTCTAAATAAGTATATCGGGAAGGATCCATATATGAGATTTGTCATATAGAGACGTCGAAACATATACCAAACTTTCAAAGCCTTAACTTATCCGTCCGATGTCCGATTGAGATTTTTTGTTTGGAAATCAGGTAACTTTTCTAGTTATATAATATGATGCTGATCCCTAAATGATTTAACATATCTAGCAATCAGAATCAATTTCTTGGTTTTGAGTCTCAAAATAAGCTGGTCAAAGCAAACTTTTTTTTTGTAAAAAAAAAACTTTGAACTGGAATATCTCTCAGTGTAGGAAATATTAGATAAAGTGGCTAAAGACATAGTTCATACAAAAGTGACGAATTATCTTCTATAAAATTTTAGTTTTTTTATGATTATTTTCAATAGCCATATTTATTTTGGAAAATTCATTTTTTTTTAACTAGAAGAGGAATGCAATGAATCTTATAAGGCCGGACTTACTAGTATAGATAAAGATCTTGTAACTTAACTTTATTAATCATTTACACACAAAAAAGAGAAGAAGATGTACATTCTACTTTTACCAATTTTTTATTTTTCAATTCTTTTAAGAGAATCAGTAGGTTAAAGAATTTTTTTCTTCCTCATGAGCTGATCAATATATTTGCATGTCATTATAATTAGTTGTACTTAAACATCTTGTAAATGTCATGTGGCCCAATGGCCCTCAAGTTGGCTGGACTATGTTTATTATGAGGCCTAGTAGTAAGTCTGTGAGCTGTTCATGGAGGTGTAGGAGAGACTTAATTGTGAGGTGAATGCAATGGAGGTGGAATTAAAGACAATTTCAGCCCTCAAATCATCCTCTACTACTTTGAAATTATCACCAGTCTTTTGATTAACTCTCAGAAAAGCTCAGTGACACCCTTGGGCCTCGATGATAATCGATTAAATAATCAATGCTCCTCATGGTTAATTTGCAAATATGGTCAGCTGCCTCTGACTCAACTTTGACAGCCTTTGAAAGCTGGAAAGCTCGCCAAAACTTATTTGATGCCTTCAATTCACAAAATGGAAGCCAAATTAGCTGCTTGGAAAGGGAGACTTGCATCATTTGAAGGCCGTATCTTCTTCTGTAATTACTGTTCTTTTTAACAAATTGGTGGCAATGGGATATTCCCGTTGCCTTCTTTTCCTCAAAAAAAAAAAAAAAATGCAATAAAGGCGGAATTTGATCCCGGAGTAGTTGATGCAGCTGCTGAAAACTTTACTCTGTTCATCAGCCAGCAGCTTCGCTGGATTAGATATTCAATTTATAATTACTTTAATGTTTTTGACTGAAATATGTATAGTAGAAGTGCCAAATAACTTGTGTTATCTATGTTCTATAAAGAAATTGTTGCTGAAAACTGGACCCAAGGGCGACCGGTCGGCCGAAAAAGGGGAGCTCCAGCGAACGTTGGCAGGCGGCGATCCGTCGGCGGGCGGTGTCCTTCGGCGAACCTGCAACAAAGCCGGTGGCCGGGTTTTCCGGCGCCGGCCCTCCGATGCCTAAGTCAGAGGGGGGCAAGTCTATATGAGGAGAGACAATGCGTATATAGAGTTTTCTGCCTTCCAGCCTCCTCTAAAATGGAGGAGTTCTCCTTTTATAGAGGGTGCTGGGTTACCTGTGATGTGATGGGGTGAGATTGCCGTACAACTGAGCACGTCGTATGAATTCGTGCACGATCAGGTGAATTAATACTTTGCCATAAGAGACGAGGTCGGAATCAGGGAGTTGTCACGGCCGACTGGACGCAGCCGAGCCGACTTGCCGTGGAGGATTAGAGATCCGTAGACACGCGCATTAATTGTTGAGTAAGTCGGAGGTCTGCAGGAGCCATGCGTGATGACGGTTGAGTAAGCCGGAGACGTGCATTAATTGGGGAGTAAGCCGGAGATCTGCAGAGGCCACGCGCATTAAATGCTGGGGGCTGTGATAGGGTATGGTCTCTGATAGGGCTACGGAAGGATGTGACCGTGGTAGGCGAACGGCGAGGTCGGACTTCCGAGGTGGTGAGCTCCGAGGTCAAGCGCTCCGAGGTCGAGCACCCGGTCAGACGCCGGGTCGGGAGCTCAGAGGTCGGACGTTTCCGAGGACGGGCGCATCCGTGGTCGAAAGTTCGGGTGCCCTTGTTCACATGTTCCGCGTTATGCTCACGTGCTTTTGGGGCGATCTATATTACCCCAACACTATCCTCTGACTTCCGAGTTCGAGCCGCTTGCGAGCTCGGACGTAGAATGTAGTTGTCTTTATTGCTGTGGTGGGGGCCAGGGGGACTTTAAGTTGTTCCGGCGCTCCATGTGCTTCGGTTCATTTTTAATGAGAGGAGATGGGGCGAAACATTTTCGTCCTCCGAGACCGCTTCGCGAGGCTGGCTCATAATGAGGTCTCAAGATCCGACGGGATACTAGCTCGATTGCGTATTCGAGGCGCCAACCTAAAATAAATATGCCGCTTTAGTTTTCGGAGCCAACATGCGGCGCAATCCGAATGAGAGGCGGGATTCAGCCCTGCCGATCTGGGCCGTCGAGAAGGTCTATATAAACCCCTCGGCTTGGCCTTAAAAAATGTCTCGCTTTGCTGCTTTCTCTTCTTCGCTTTTAGCCTTTCGTTCATCTTTCTCAGTCGTAACCGAGCCTTCCGGCGGCGCCTCAAGGCGATTTCCGGCGATCCCCCCACTGTAGGTCATCTCTGTTTCTTAGTTAGGAGTGTCCTCCTTCCTTTTTCCTAGTTTTTCTTTGTTCTCCACCTTTCCTTCTCTTTTCTGAAGATGGGTTCTGGTCCAAATGAGGTTGGATCTAGCCTGTCGGAGGAGGAACTGGAGCCGGTTCACCCCCGGTTCTTTTTCCAACTCGGGTTTCATCTCGAACCCACGGGGCCGAGGGACCGGGTGACGCGACCGCCCCCAATCCAGATCGGAGTGTACGTTGAGATGCTCTGGACCGGCCTGTGGTTTCCCCTCTACGAGTTCATGAACGATCTGCTGGTGGAGTACCAGCTCGTCCCAGCACAGCTTGCTCCGAACTCGTGGAGGACCATAGTCGGGTTCTTGTCCCTTTGCCTAGCGCATGGGATCCCGACTCTGGTGAGCATTTTTCGTCGGTGTTTTTTATTAAAAACGAACCCGGCGGATGGAGAGTGGTTGTACTTCGCCTTCCGAGGTGGTATGTCCCTCTTCCGAGGTGTCCCTTCCTCTATCCATGAGCGGAAGGGGCGTTTTTTCTTTTTGGCGTCCGAGGTGTCATGGGGCTTTGACCCGAGGTGGGGGCATCCCCGACTGAAGGCCCTCAACAGGCTCTCTGAGCTTACGGCGGATGAGCAGAGGATTCTTGACTCCCTGCGGAGTCCCGGGAGGGATATCAACTTAGCCGACCTTCTAAGCAAGGAGGCCTTGGTGAATGTCGGCCTAAGCTCGGCGCTCCCCGAGGGTAAGAGTGGTCACATTGTTTTGTTTTCTGTTTTACTTGTTCCTTTTACCTCTTAAAGTTTTTCTTCTCTCTTTGTTTCAGATATTCCGCACATATCGACCAGCAATGCATCCCTGTTCTTCCGGCTGAAGAGGAGATCAGCCGAGATCGGTGGGGCTCCCCCCGAGCCTCGAAAGAGGGTGAGGTCGAATTCTACTTCCGCCCCTGGCAGGGCGGGAAGATCTGGTGCCGGAACATCGTTGGCGGCCCGGGAGAAGGCTCCATCGGCCGAGCGCGCGAGCTCGGCTTCCGGAGGGGCGTCAGAGTCAGCGCCTCCGGCCTGCCCCGCTCCTATAGCTCAACGGGCAGGGAGGACTGTCGTTCGTCTACGGCGATCGGGACCCGAGCCGAGCAGGGGTCCCGGGGTTTCGGGTGCATCTCGAGCTGCTGCCTCGAGCTCTGCTGGTCCCAGCTCGTCCGGGGCTAGAGGACGTCCCGGGAAGGGACCTGCCAAGTCGGAATCTTCGGCTTTCGAGGGCAGCTCGACCCTCGAAGATGCTGATGTCGTGCGCGCTATCTTCCGCTGCGCGATGCTACCGGCCGACCGAGCTAAGTTCGAGGCCCTCAACCTCGAGGAAATCGTCGACCAGACTTACCATAATGTCGTTCGGATAAGTTATTTTCTCATTTTGCTTTCAGCTATCAGTATTTCCTTTGCCTTTGCTTATCGTCGATTTTCTTGCAGCATTTTCATGAGATCGACAATCTGGTGTTCATCGCCTCGGGATGCCAGAACGAATCTCGACGATTCCAGAAACAAATGGAGTCGGCCAAGAAAAGGCTTGCGGAGTCCGAGGTCGAGCTGGCCGAGGCCCTCGCGCGAAGGGAGGCCACCGAGGCCGGCGGCTCGCGATTGTTGGCGAGCTCAAGAAGGAGAGAGCCGCCAATTCCCTAACGAGATCCGAGTTGCGTGTTGCCGAGGTGCGACTCGCGGAAGCCCGCTCCGAAGCCGCGGAGCATAAGTATAAAGGCTGAGTTCTCCACCTAAAGATCGAGCAGCTCGAGGCCCGAGAAAAGAAGGTGCTCGAGCAAGCCCAGAATGCCGTGGAGCTCTTCAAGGAGTCGGAAGAGTTCTGCGACATGCTCGAGGAGGAGACTGTCGACGGGTTCCTCCGGAGCTTCAAGAATTTCAGGTGGCAGTTGCGCGGTTCTACCCCCAGCTCGATCTTTCGAGGATCCGGCCGAGATCGGGGCTCGGTGATGATGGCGAGTCCGTTGTGCCCTCCCCACTTGAAGAGGGGAGGAGGAGGCCGAAGCCGAGGCCACCGAGGCGGAGGTCGAGGCTACCGAGGCGGAGGCTGGGGGAGAAGCCGCCGAGGCCGAGCGAGTCGTCCAGCCGACCCCTGCTGAGGGGACCTCTGAAGTTGCTGGCGAAGCCGTGCCCGCTTCTGCCGAGGAAGATCCCGAACCCGTCCCCGCCGAGGTTCCCCAGGTGATCATCGTGGATGATCCTGGTGCTGACGAGGCCGGAGCCCCCTAAGAGTTGTTTTTCTTTTTTATTTCTTTTGTTGTAAGTGAGGTCGGTTCTTAAACTTGTTGTATGGTCGACCTCAATTTTGTACTTTGGCCTTCGGGCTTTAATTAATAAAATAGTTTTTTTGCAAACTTGTATTTGTCCTTCTTTTCTTTCTTTTGCGCAATAAATAAACCTTCACTTTAATCTTCCAAGTCGAACTCTTCTTGACGAATCTTTCTAAGTGCTCGAGCTCGGCTAAGTTCTTAGACTTAGGCTTAGGTGCGGAGCACATTTGCTATGGTGTCAAGCTCAGTTCTAATTAGGACAATGTTTTAGGCGCCAGGCTTAAACTGTAGGAAAGTTTACTAAGTCCTTGAGCTCGGCCGAATTCGTGGACTTAAGTTTCAACCACGCTTGCCAAACCAAATTTTCGTTGGCGAATTTCTCTAAGTCTTCGGACTTGGCTAAGTGTGTAGACTTTGGTTCTGTAGGCCTAGGCTTGAGTCGCGTTCGCTAGGTGAAGCCCCAAGCTCTGACTTTAGAGAAGTCCTCTGAGTTTTCGAGCTTGGATCTGAATCTTGCCAAGTCCTCGGGCTCGGCTTATACGTTGAGCCCGGACCTCGAATTCTGGAGAGGTTTCGTCGGACCTTTAGATTTGTCTTTTAGACAATTTTAGCCAAGTTTTCGAGTTTAGCTTTCCAGACGTTAGCTCGCGAAAGGTTTTGGAGTTGATCTCTGGGGAGATCATGGACCAAAGTCGCGTTGCCGCTGAGACCTTTACAGTAGTTGGTCTCAGGCTTGGCCGAGGTGCCAATAAGTAGAGTCGGGATTTCATGGTAAGTGCCTCGGCACTTCTGAGCTCGACCAAGATATCGAGGGTCGAGGTAGTTGCTGTCGACTTGCAATGGGAGAGGCGTGCCTGGGGTAGGGAAGACCCTGGCTCATAGTAGATTCAGAGAAACATCCCGACCTTGGTCGGGAAAAATCCCAAGATCAATCAGAGAATTACTGGTGATATGAGTAAATAAATGTAATGAAGCAAGTGTCGGGTAAGATGTACCTTCCGCACTGTCGGAGTTAGGCACCCCATGCTGAGGTAGGCAGCTTTGCTCTTTGGCTAGCTTTTGAGGGCGCACTTTTGCCTGGGATCCGCTTTAGGAACGCCGGCATGTTGGGAGATGTAACTGCCATTGGAGATCTGTGTAGACGTTGCTCTACAGTTATTCTCGAACGTTTTGGGAGGGCGCGAAGGTACTACCCCATCTTTCCGAGGTAAAGGGAGCTTGGGCTCACTGTCGACTTATCGGGGCATCTCGACCTTAGTCGAGGAGGCACTGCAGGGGACCGCAAAGGTACTACCCCATTATCGATGTCGAGCACCATGAAGGTACTACCCCGTCTTTCCAAGGTCGAGGGAGCTTGGGCTCACTGTTGACTTATCGGGGCATCTCGACCTTAGTCGAGGGATCATGCGCAACGTCGAGGGGTCTGGGAACGCACTGTCGACCTACGACGCTTCCCGAGATCGAGAGATCTAGGCACGCACTATCGACACTCGAGACATCCCGACCTTAGTCGGAGAGGCGCTACGGGGGGGTGCGAAGGTACTACCCCGTTGTCGATGTCGAGCGCCATGGAGGGCCGCGAAGGTACTACCCCATCTTTCCGAGGTCGAGGAAGCTTGGGCTCACTGTCGACTTATCGAGGCATCTCGACCTTAGTCGAGGGATCGTGTGCAAGGTCGAGGGGTCTGGGAATGCAGTGTCACCTGCGACGCTTTTCAAGGTCGAGGGGTCTGGGCACGCACTATCGACACTCGGGGCATCCCAAACTTTGTCGGGGTGTTTGAGGGAGATCGAGACCGAGCTCGATGTCGTCGTAGCGGGGGCATCCGAGCTTGGTCGAAAAATCTGAAGATCACAAATATTCTAATATCAGGAGAAACACGACATGATTAACAGAAAACTGTAGACGGATTATCGTAAGAAGAAGACAGGACTCATGTTCCCGATCGCCAGGACCCCTTAGGGCTTCACTGATAGTACATCCGGAGATTTTCGGAATTCCAGCTTCTTGAGATAAGAGTCCCTTCGAGGGATTCCAGCTTGTATGTTCTGGGTCACTGGACTCGTGTAATCCAGTAAGATCCTTCCTAATTTGGGGCTAGCTTTTCCTGCTCAGTTAGCTGAGAAGCTTCAGCTCTTTTAAGGACGAGATCCCCAAATTTGAAAAGCTTGGCCTTGACTTTGGAGTTGTAGTACCGGGACGTCTTTTGCAGGTATCTCGCCATACGGACTCAGGCAACTTTCCTTGCCTCTTCGACAAGGTCCAAGTTGTTCCTGAGCTGGGAAGAGTTGGAGCCGGCGTCGTAGTACTCCACCCACAGGGAGGGGAGTCCGATTTCCAATGGGATGACCGCCTCCGTCCCGTAGGCCAGGTTGAAGGGGTCTCGGCTGTGGGTAGCCGAAACATGAACCGGTAGGCCCGGAGAATATTATATAGGTCTTCGACCCACTATACCTTGGACCGATCGAGCCTAGCTTTGAGCCCCTGCAAAATGGTACGGTTTGTTACCTCGATTTTTCCGTTTGTCTATGGATGGGCGACCGAGGTGAAGCAGTGGTCAATGCCGAGCTCGGAGCAGAATTTTCTAAATCGAATATTGTCAAACTGGCGGCCGTTGTCGGATATGAGGATGCGGGGAAGTCCGAATCTACAGATTATTGACTTCCAGATAAAATTTCGTATCTTTTGCTCGGTAATCCGAGCCACTGGCTCGGCCTCGACCCACTTGGTGAAATAATCGATGGAGACCACTAAAAACTTCCTTTGCTCAATTGCAAGGGGGAACGGCCCCAGAATATCAATTTTTCACAGGGCAAATGGCTAGGGGGCACTGATCGAAGTCAGCAGGGCTGAAGGTCGGCGCTGGATGTTGGCATTCCGCTGACACCGGTCGTATCTCCGGACAAAGTCTGTTGCATCCTTCTAGAGTGTGGACCAGTAGTATCCCTGGCGAAGGATCTTGTGGGCTAGTACGCGACCCCCAAATGATTCCACAGATTCCTTCATGGACCTCTTGCATGGCATAATCCGCCTTTGACGGGCGGAGACACTTGAGGAGAGGAGAGGTAAAGGATATGCGGTAGAGTTTGCCTTCGTACATGACGTATCGGAAGGCGAGGCGCCTGACTCGGCGAGACTCCAGCTCATCGTTGGGCAGGATTTCATCTCTCAGATAACTGATAAGCTCGTCCATCCAGCTCGGCTCCGCCTTAAGGCAGAGGGCCAGCTCGGGTTCCTTCGTACTGGACGTTTGGAGGTACTCGAGCATTGTTGCTTTGGGAAGCTCGCTCATGCGGGAGGTCGCCAGTTTTGACAGTTGGTCCGCCCTCTAGTTCTCCGACCTTGGAATATGTTGGATGTTTAAGGAGCTCAAAACGAAAGTGAGATCCTACACTTTTCGGAGATACTTCTGCATTGCGGGCTCTCTAGCTTCAAAGTCTCCCAAGATCTGGCTCACAACCAGTTGGGAGTCGCTGAAGACCCTTAGGTCCTTCACCTCCAGCTCCTTCGCCAATTTGAGCCCAACGATGAGTGCCTCGTATTCCGCCATATTGTTAGAGGCGGGGAACTCGAGGCGCAAAGCTTGCTCCGCAACTACTCCATCTGGGCTGGTGAGGATGAGGCCTGCTCCACTACCCCCGAGTTCGAGGAGCCATCAACATGTAGAGCCCATGACCGCCCCGGGGTCTCCTCCACCGGCGCAGATGAGGGCTCGAGCTCGTCCGGTACAGTACACTCGATAATGAAGTCGGCGAGTGCCTGAGCCTTAATTGCTGGCCTTGGACGGTACTCGAGGTCAAACTCCCCGAGCTCGACCGCCCACTTCGTGATTCTTCCAGCCCGGTCCGACCGCTGTAGGATTTGCATCATGGGCTGGTCGGTCAGTATGGCAACTGTGTGGGCTTGGAAATAGGGCCGAAGTCTTCAAGCTGAGATGACCAAGGTGTAGATGGTTTTTTCTAGCTTTGAGTATCGGGTCTCAGCATCCCTCAGGACCCGGCTGGTGTAATACACTGGTTTCTGAAGCTTGTCCTCTTCTCGGACCAGGACCGAGCTCACTACAACCGGGGAGACCGCCAGATACAAGTAGAGGAGCTCACTCTGCCGAGGTTTTGTAAAAAGTGAAGGGGAAGCGAGGAGACGCCTGAGGTCCTCGAAAGCCTGTTGGCATTCCTCCGTCCATAAGAAATTCTTCGGCCGCTTGAGTACCGCGAAGAAGGGGAGGCATCTCTCGGCGAACCTGGAAACAAATCTTCCCAGGGCTGCAACTCGGCCAGCAATCCATTGTACCTCCTTGACTGTCCTTGGCGGCGCCATCTCTTGTAGTGCTCGAATCTTCTCGGGATTCGCTTCAATTTCGTACTGGGTGACTATGAAGCCGAGAAATTTTTTTGAGGTGACTCCGAGTGCACACTTGGCAGGGTTGAGCTTCATCCGATACCTTCTTAGTGTGGAGAATGTTTCGTTGAGATCAGCCACATGGTACTCCGCCATCCGGCTCTTCACCAGCATGTCATCCACATAGATCTCCATATTTCGGCCTATCTAATTTTTAAAAATTTGGCTGACCAGCCTTTGATAAGTTGCCCCGGCATTTTTCAAGCTGAAAGGCATCACTTTGTAGCAATAAGTGCCCCCGTCGATGATGAAAGCTATTTTCTCCTCATCTTCGGACGCCATCCGGATTTGATTAAACCCGGAGAAAGCATCCATAAATGTCAGCAGCTGATGCCCTGAGATGGAGTCTACGAGCTGGTCGATGCTGGGGAGCGGAAAGCTGTTCTTTGGGCAGGCTTTGTTCAGGTCGGTGTAGTCTACGCACATACGCCATTTTTCGTTGGCTTTCTTGACGAAGACTATATTGGTGAGCCAGTCAGGATAGGATATCTCCCGGATGAAGCCGGCCTTGAGAAGTTTGTCTTCTTCCTCGGCCGCTGCTCGATGTCGCTCTAGGGCGGAGCCTCGCTTCTTCTGCCGCACGGGCTTGCAGGTTGGTTTCACCTGAAGTCGGTGAACCACGACCTCCGGATCTATCCCCGGCATGTCGGCGGGCGACCAGGCAAAGACGTCCATGTTGGCTCGTAGGAGCTCGATCAGGCATCCTTTTTCGCGAGCATCCAGGCCGAAGCCGACCTGCACAGTTAGCTCAGGGCAATCTTCCTATAAAGGAACCTAGGTAAGAAGCTCACCAGGCTCTACCCGCTTCTTTCGTGGGCCATCCCGTGCCTCCATAGTTTCGATGGAGAGTGCCTGGTCTGTTGTCGGAGTTGACGCCTTGGCTGGTCGCCTCGCTTTGTGGGTCGCCATGTAGCATCGCTTCGCTACCATCTGGTCCCCATGAACTTCCGCCACTTCTTGGTTGGTGGGGAACTGCATGAGCAAGTGGCGAGTCGAGACTACGGCTCGGAGGGCGTTAAGCCCTAGTCGCCTAAGGATAGCGTTGTACGCCAAGGGCAGACGAACCATGAGGAAGTCCATCCTTACGGTGCTTTCTTGAGGGGCGAGGCCGACCGTGACTAAGAGATCGATCTCACCCTCAACCGGGACTGCGTCCCCGGTAAATCCAACCAGGGGAGCATTCATCCTCCGAAGTTGGCCTTCTACCATCCCCATTTTTTGGTAGACGTCATAATACAAAATATTCGCCGAGCTTCCATTATCCACCAAAACACGTATTACATCAAATTTATTTACAATCATGGAGATGACCACGGCGTCATTATGAGGAGTCTCAAGTCCTTCCAAGTCCTCATCCGAGAACGAGATGGTTTCGGAGGTGCGCAGGCGCTTTGGGGTGACCCTTTCCCGGCAGGTCCTCCGGCCAAAGTTCCACCTCCAATTGTGTTGATGGTGCCGGCAATGGGTCTGTTGGCATTTGGATCTTCGGGCTGTGCGGCGCTCTCTGCCGGCATCCTTTTCTCGCGTCGGTTCCGCACAAACCGGTTGAGTACTCCGCGACGGATGAGCGCCCCGATTTCATCCCGGAGCTGGAAGCAATCCTCCGTATCATGGCTGTGGTCTCGGTCGAAGCGGCAATACTTCCTAGGATTGCGCTAGGCTCCGGGGTCCCACATCGGGGGTGGGGGCCGGAAGTAATCCCAGCCCTGAATTTCCATCAGGATCTCCGTTCGGGGAGCATTAATGGGAGTGTAGTTCTCATACCTCCCTGAGAGTACTCGCGGCCGCACCGGATATCTCGGTCCTGGCGGGGACCTCGGTC
>JAOXJJ010046262.1:0-18424 GCA_025769935.1 Phoenix roebelenii | reverse complement strand
GTTCATAGACTTCTTCGACATATTCGACCACTTTGCTCCTAACTTCTGGTTCAGTAATCAGGTAGGTTCTAATGGAACATTGGGATGCTATGTGGTTGAATTGTTGACACCTTGAGCATTGGGTTTGGTGCCCAAGAAAATAGGGAAGGATTACAGGTGGTGCAACCAAATCGATTTTAGGTTGGGCTGCAATAGGGGTTGGCAGCGTAGGGGTCCTATAATTTTGAATGAGCTCACGAATCTCTTGTTTGAATTCCTTATATCCAGCCCGCATGGCAACGATCTGTTCTAGAAGAGACCTCAAAATATCGGAATTCATGGTAGCTACAGGGGTTTGAGGTTGATTGAGATAGTGCTCCATATCACTACAGGTTAGCTTGTAATGATGACACTGGATGATGATGTGAAATGCAGTGTCACTAATGAAACCTTTATAAGTATGATGCAGGACCAGATTTGATGCAGGACAACCTACTAATGCAATCTATTATGATTTCAGAGATCAGCAATTCTTCACAAGAATAACTTAAAGTTTAAATGTTTCTAATTTTTATTTCGGTTATTCAGAATTAAGGATTAAGATTATTCAATTTAAGAAATTAGAGTGCAATCAAGTAGTACAGTTGTTCTGATCCTAAAGTAATCTGATCAAATAATATTGAGAAACGTCCTGTTACTAGAGTGTGCTAATTTAATATCAAGATTCAATGGGTAATAGGACGGGTTCGGAAGTGAAAGGTTTAATGATTTAAATTTTGACAGCAATATAAATTTTCAAAATGTGGCTATCATGCAAGAGAACTAGAACATAATTAATGAACAAGCCCAAGAAAAGTGAAAACCTTATTACCTGTCGTGAAGTAGATGACTAGAATGTGTGCTCGTGGGTTGGGACGACAATCGGTGTGCGGTTGCAACTTATGGACACTTTCAATTGGCTTCAACTTGGATCTGATCACAGCAACTTGGCAGGGAGACAATCAACCGCACGGGACCTGACTGGCCTGTGGGCCTGCGGGTATAGGCCTGGGTTGGGCCACTACCAGAAGCGCTGCATAGTAAGTAGGCTCATCAAATGGCTCCAATCGGAGCTGATCTCCGCAACTCGGCGGGCCCGAGCAAAGCAATTTGGTAGGTCTAGCGAGGTGGCTTATTTGAATAGAGGGTGGGGCTGTGGTGCATGGGGGCGGGCCTGAAAGGAGGGCCCGCGGAAGAGGGGCCGGGCGGCTGGGGTGTAGTTGGGCCCGAAAGGCCCAGGGCTAGAGGGCCCACCGAAGAGGGAAAAGAGGCGGGGAAAGGGGGGCCGAAACCCTCTGGTTTCGTAACAGAGAGAGGAAGACGTAAGGAGGTGAAGTGGGTTTGGAGCTTTTGGGGCAGGGGTGATTGGAGAGGATGAATTGAGGGTGGGGTGCTACGGAAGGGGAAGGGGCCTGCGAGGAGATGGGGAGACGGCGAACTCAGTGACGGTGCTGCGGTGGAGCTTGACGGTGGTGGAGTTGGCGAGACGAAGGATGGTGGGTTTGATGATAATGGCCTGGCAAGAAGGGAAGGCCGTATGGGGTTTGGTGGACTCGGCTGGTGTGAGGTGGCTGTGGCTTGATGGAGAAGGGGTGGGTGACTTGGGTCAGGGGACCGAAGAGTGGAGAAATGGCGGGGCTCGGTGGCGGCGGAGCTTCACCATGCGGCGGAGAGGACGGGTCTACGAGGGGGTGGCGGGACGATGGCGGCCACGGATGAAGGTGAAGTGGCGCTGCGGGGAGACGAAGGGGGCACGGCGGGCGCGACGACGGCGTAGCAGCGCTGGCGGCACGACAGACGCGGCGACGGATGAAGAAGATGACAGGTATTTTCCTTTTTTTTGTCTCTCTTTTTTTTCTTTTTTTTTTCTTTTTTTTTTTCAACAAGCACGTGCAGTCACGTGCATTTTTTTTTTAACTCAGATCCAATAGGGTCGGGTTAGCGGTCACGATCCGCTCCGGTAACCCGTTACGAACCCGTGACTGTGCACCACCCTCTTCGTGGGTGGGTTGAGGATGTTACCGCGCTTGCCGGGCTTGGGAAGACAGGTGGCGGAGGCGTGCGGGACTTTTTCTTCTCCGAATCCGGCGTGCGGCGTCGTGCAGTGGCGACGGCGGCGTGCGGTGGACTCCCCGTGGGAGGGACTCCTCTCCGGACTGGATGCGCAGCCACGGGCGGTGCTATGTGGCCCGCGGCGACGGGGCGGCCGATCACAGGCTCCGGCCGGTGGCGGCTTCCGGCGGCGAATCACGGACGGCGAGCGGCGGTGAGGGCGGCCACGGGAGTGACGGGTGATGGGGAGGAGCAGGCGCAGGGGTTTCCTCTTTTTCCTTGGTGAAAATCGAGAGAGAGGGTGAAAGGCACGAGGCGAGAGGGGAGGAGCTTTGCTTTTCTGTTGAAAATCGAGAGAGAGAAGAGAAGGGAACTGGATCGGGCCTTTGGCAACAGGGGCAAAGCCGACCAGCTCTGATACCAAGTTGATGTAGCACCATGATGGGGAAAAGATCCTGTACTGACAGATCAGTGAAAACCAGGGGAAAGGAAGAAGATGAGAAGAAAAGGAGAAAGAGGAGGAGAAGAGGGAGAAGAGAAGGAAGAAGAGAAGAGGGGATATGTGGGGAGAAAATTCTTAATTCTTCATTAAAACCCTAATCATGAAAATAGTTCGTCAAATAAACACAATTAACATAAAATCCCCTTACACAAAAATAACTCCTAATAAGTCCACAAATAACACAAATAAGCCCTAAAATGCAAACAAGCCCAAAAATAAAAATAAAATAAATATGCAAATAAATGAGTCTGACTCAATCCGGGGGCTCAGGATCATCTGGATGAAGGGCTCTGATGTCCCCATTACCAGGGACATCTGGGGTACTCTCTCTGCTGTCATAGTGCCCAGGTTCGTCCTAGTTTCTTGGGTACCCTCACCCCTTGGTTATCTCAAAGTGAACTTCGATGGTGGTATGTCGGTGGACGGGATATTAAGAGGAGTTGGCTTTGTCATAAGAGATCATATGGGTAGGTTGATAGCTGCTGGTGGCCGCCGCACGCCAGGACTTACTGCAGTCGGAGCAAAGCTGCAGGCAGCTTGGGAGGGGATATCCTATGCGAGGCGAGTACTTAGTGCTGAGTATATATGCTTTGAGGAAGACTCCTCTGTGGTGATCGATTGGATTTGAGGAGTAGATAGATACGGTGATGGTCATCCTCTCATCCGTGAGACTCGTAGATTGGCTCAGAAGCCGAGCAATTTTCTGGCTTCACATATTTTTCGAAAGGTGAATAGTGCTGGGTTGCCTCATTTGTTGGCCGATATTTCGGAAAGATTATCTGTAGGAGATATTTCTTCTATCTTGTACTTTTTACTTTCTTTTGACATGGCTGGTTGATAAATTTAATGCCTCACGCCCGCAAGCGCAGCCAGGCTAACGAATCTGCCCGAATTAAATTCTGCGTTTCTTCCACGCCATTTCTTTTCCTATCGAGCAAATAACCCTAAGAGCATCAGAGTCGCGGCGAGAAGGCAGAGCGGGGGAGGAGAGAAGAAGAAGAAGAAGAAAAAAAAAGAGAAGGAGAGAAAGATGCAGATATTCGTGAAGACGCTGACGGGGAAGACGATAACTCTCGAGGTCGAGAGCAGCGACACCATCGACAACGTCAAAGCCAAGATCCAGGTCTTTCTGTTTTTCTAATTCCGTCCGCCCCTTTTGATTTTTCTTTCTTGCGTTGATTTCTTTTCTTTTTTGTTTTTTCTTCTGGATTTCTGTGAACTAAATGTCTTTTTCTTTTTTCTTTGGTTGTAATCTTGGAGTTGGAATCAAGGTTTTTGCTCGCATTTCACGGTCTGAAGTAACGATTTTGAGAGTTCACTGCTATTAATTTTTTTCCCCCTTTGCGCTGAGATGTTTCGTATGGTTATTGTTTTTTCCCCCTTTGTTCACTGGAATTAGGTGCTTCAATTTCTATTTATTTATTTGTTCATTTCTTTATTTATCCTGTTCTTCCCTTACCGTGCTGTTATTCTACTGTCTGGAATATTGATGGGATACGGTGATCGTGACACGGAGAATCCATTGATTCTAGGGTTTCGGAATCTTTCCAATTATTGTTTTGTGGGAACCTTGCCCGAATATATCACTTTCCTTGATAATTTGTTCTGCAATTTCTGCTAAAATTATTTATTTTAGTTGCTGATTTTTTCCTCTTTTTTTTTGGAGCGAGGGGGGGCGCGGGTTACTTCATTGATTACTGATTCTGGATTTTATGCGGAAGCAATCCTTTTAATACAGCTGAAGTAATCAAGAGTACCCCAATGCATTTGGAATCCCCAGAGAAAGGTCTCATGTTGCATCTTTATATGGTAGCTCTTGCAACCCTCTGGGGGGAAGGGTGGGTAAGTCATGGTTGGTAGCATCTTCTGTTTTTTGTTAGTTCTAGGGTGGCAGATGGAATAACTTACGGGTTGCTGGCATTTAGGGTCATTGGTTATAACATAGGAGGTGGTCTATCGTGATGTCTTGCTTAATTTTTCAGGAAGGCCTCAGCGTCCAATGTTGATAATGGTCTTGGCATCAAAGTCTTTTTAAAACATGGTGCCTGGATCTATCGGTGGTTCATGTGAGACTGTTGTTAAGAGTTTGTGGGGTTTATTTTGTGCTTGATATGTTGAAAGGGATGCTCATACATGTCCAATATATAATATAATTTATTTGATTTTTTAACAGCAAGGCTGATTTCTTGGTTGTTCGAATGGATCAAGTTTTAAAATGAAATAAAGAAAGGCAGTGCAACTTGGTTCAATGGTGCATGCTGGTCTGATTGTTAAATCATTGCCTGTAATCTAAAATGAGCAATTTCCATGATTTATTTTGTTAGTTTTAGGTTATTGTGAATTAGCTTTTTGTCATGAAGATGTCTTCATTCAATATCAGCTCTTTGATTCTTTTTAACCTTCATTTTAGAATGCAGTGTTTAAATGCAAAGTACGATGTACTTGTAGCAGAAGATTTCGTTGATACCTACTTTTTTATTTAGTTGTTTTAAAATATTTAAGGCAGCAGATGAAAGGTCCGTGGGCTGCCAGTGCCAAGACGCTAGGTGGCCCCTAAGGTTAAGGCAGAAAACAAATATAAAGTCAAAAAAGTAAAAGGTGAAAAGATAGTTATAGTTCAAAACATGAACCTAACATAGCAAATCAGATATTTTAATTCAATGGGAAGTATCAACTTGGCAGCATTCAATGCTAATTCATAAGCTGATCTCATCCTCCAAGCTCGTGCATCATGTGAAAAATTAAGGTCAGTACCTAGGTGGCTATTGCAGGTACTTTTGAATTGTTTTATTCTCATTTGCTATAGCATTCCATTGAGGTGCTTCAAGACTTGTGAGTAGTCATTTGTGGAATCCTATTCTACTTAAAACTGTATGTGTTTATAGAAGATAATTTTAGTGTAAATGGACCACACAGGTCTTGAATTTGAATGATAACCATATCACAAGAACTACTCCATGATGATGGCTGGTGGCCGGCATAAATATTTGTTTTACTGCAATACCATATACTAGATGCTTGGATTAAACTAGAGATTACTATAGAGAACATTTCATTTTTATCCTTAACTAATGGCTTAGTGGGTCGGCATGCTATCAAGCTTGTTTTCATATATCTTAGGTGATTTTGCGGAACATAATCCACTTCAATTTATGTCTATAAAAGAGGGGCAATTTTTTTTTTCCAGAAACAGTCTGCTCTGGATTCCGGACCTTGGTGAATGATTATGCCCCAACTGTCAAATGAAATGCAAACATTTATCTTAGTTGATACATATATATTTCTAATGGATGTACACGTAATACAAGTCACTACACACTTAAACAATGTTCTTATAAATACTTATTGGGGCATGGGTATAATGGTCTATTAAAATTTGAAATTATTTGTTTCTGCCAAAAAAAATCTGATCCTTTTTTTGTAAATTCAATAGTTTAGTTGATTTGTTCTGCAAAATTATCCATATTGTACTACTATTAGAAAGGGAAAATTAATTTAGAAAGACTGATTTCCTTTACTAAATTGGTAAGATAACGCAAAGACATTAGAAGTATATAAGGATGGCCATGAAAATACAAAAAAAAATTAAATAATAGTGAGCTTTGCTAAAATGCTGATTTGTAGAATAATTTGGCACTCATAGGATGCACAATAGTATGCCTTCTTTAAGGGACCTTCCTTTGAGTTATGGGTCACCTAAAATGCAGTGGGAGTATTCTTGTTAGTTTTGTATTTTTTTTGGTAATAAAGATGGGTCCTATTTGTCATCTGTAAGGTCCACATATTTATCTTGCTTGGTGGCAGTAGTATTATAATTATATAAGGTTAAAGATTTAAAAGTGATTTCTTTATTTATTTTTGAATGATAAAAAGCCTAAAACCCGTGCAATGCATGGTTTACTTGATGAAAAAAGAAAGATATTTTAATATTCAAAAGGTTAAAGATAAGAGACGCTGTGTAAAAATTCAAAAGTTACAAAGAAAGAGAAAGAGTACTTTGGAGTATATCAACATATTCTAAAAACTAAAAAAAATCTCTGCAATCCTGTGAAAAATTGTCTACTTTATGTGTGGGATTAAATCCATGAATATTGAATAAATACAAAGCTACAAAACTATATAATCTGCAGAATGTTAAATGCTTTAGTTGTTATAGGAATTTATCAGTCATAATTGCATTTTATTTTGTTGGAAAAATGTCTATGTATTAGAAAAAAACACATGCGATGGCAATAAAAACAGGAAAAAAGACTAATTTAACAAATCTATTTAACCTTACTAAATAAATGTGGATCATATTGTAATTCCGTTTTCTTATCTATTAACAATTGTTGTTTGAGTTTGGAGCCAATCTTCTTAAGTATATCTGAATGTGCGAAGTTATCACGACTCCATAATTTGTATTTATATTCACTAAAATGATAGTCGATAAATCAACTTATATTGTAAATGCTGGAAATACGAACAGCACATGGTAACTTACCAAGTAGAGGATCAAAAAGAGAGGGAGGGGTATAGAAGAAGCGAGCAGAAATTTGACACACTGTAATCATGGACGTATTTGTCAAATAATGAAATCTGATATAAAAAATTCAACATTTGCTTGTGAACATGTATACCCTCAAGCTATACCTTTTTTTCTATTGAAATTTAAAATGATGCCAATCACACAATCCTATTCCTGTATACACACTACTTAAACACGCTGTCCCATGTTTAGCTAGGGTCAATTATCACCATCCTCCTGTTCCATAGTTGTAGGCAAAACCCATAGGTTAAAATGTGAGAAATATGTCAACTAAAGAAAGTATTCCTTGAAGAGAGAGAGATGGAGAGAGAGAATGAAACTAGAGAAAAATTTGCTGTTCGAATAACTGGATATGAGAATTAGAGACCTGAAATCCAATATTATGGTTTGACGAATCATGTGGCACCCATGATTGCTAATAGATGATGAAGACTTCATATATGTAGAGAGCAAGAGACGTGAAAATTATGGAATCCAAATCCCGTTGAAACCTTTTTCAAGGAGAAAGTCCCATACACAGAGTCATGACGGGGCTTCATATATGATTTTCTAGGTTTTTTGATGCATTGTGGGATTTTCTAGAAACCTATCTATAATATATATGTATGGATGCATATACATACATACATATATATGTATCTATATGTATGTACACACACACACACAATGAACATGGCAGATCATGTTGATTTAAGTGATGCTTTTGAAAATGATAAACGTATATGGTTTTCCTTTTATCAATTCAAATGTGTTACCTGTCGATTTACAGGACAAGGAGGGGATACCCTTGGATCAGCAGAGGTTGATTTTTGCTGGGAAACAGTTGGAAGATGGTCGAACCCTAGCTGATTACAATATTCAGAAAGAGTCGACTCTTCACCTGGTTTTGAGGCTTAGGGGTGGAACAATGATTAAGGTGAAAACCCTTACTGGGAAGGAAATTGAAATTGACATTGAACCCACTGACACTATTGATAGGATCAAGGAGAGGGTTGAGGAGAAGGAAGGCATTCCACCTGTACAGCAAAGGTATCCTTTTTTTAACACTTTGTTCTTGTAATTGATATTTTATTATGAAAGTTCTCTCTGATTGATATTCCATTGTGTTGTCGTACGCCTCAGTTTTCCATTCACCTTGCACTTTATTCTAATCTGCAGTAGGTCTAAATTCAATTTGCATTAATTACAGCAGTTATTGCAATTCATTTATTCTAAATTCAATTGGCATTTATAAATTTTATTAGGCAGTAAGTATCCCTGTGATTTATGCTCCATGTTCTGTAATAGTTCATTCTTGTTTTTCTCAATATTTTGTTTTGTTTCCTCCACTATGACAGTTTCCATTGTTCTTGGTTTTCATAATGTTCTGTTCTTTCCTCAGCATTATTATGAATGAACCATGTCTATCATATATAAATAACAACTCACATGAGCGCCTGGAAGGAGAAAAACTGCCCTGTTTCAACTTCACATTTGTTAAGACCCTTCTCATTTAATTGTTTAGAAAAATAAGCATTGTGTGTCTTATCAACTTTGCACTATGTTGTTTGACTTTTATCTTTTTAAGTTGAGCTGTAATTGTCTAGATTAAGAATGTCAATTTTTGTCGCTTTAGATTGATCTTTGACGTTGAAACTTGCAGTTGGCTGTTGCCCTTCATAGGGTTTGTTCGTGATCAAGGATTCATAAAACAAACATGAAATTGTCAGAAAAAATGCTTTATGGTTATGGTTTTGTATGAATAGTGAAGATAATTTTTGCATATTGAGTTATTCCTAAAACCAGTTCAAATAAGTTGTAAAGTATGATTATGAATACCAACTCCTTCATGGATTCATAGGTTTTAGGCCTCCAAAACATATTATTTTTGATTTCTAGTTATTTTTAGAGTTGTAGATCAATATGACCAATAAGGATCTTTGATTTGGATGGCCTATCATTATTTTTGAAATTATTAAATCTAAGGTCAGCAAAATCAGTGTCGGGAACCATACGGTACAATACCGATTCAGGACAATATGGTCAAGTACAATATGGTATGCACCCTGTGTCGAGATAGACTCTCAACACTTCTTTCTCACTCCTAACCACAGTACAACTTGAAACTAAGCAGTATGGGGTGATTGTAGGTGTTATGGGATGGTTCTACTTGGTTTGAATCGGTACGAACCGGTTCGGCTCATATACCAAACCAAACCTAGGTCTGTATTGGTATCTTACTGGTACAATGCGGTGTTACAGGTCAGTACACAGACCTTGGTTAAATCTTTTATGAGATAATTCATAATTGACATTTAGAGTGTGGTTTAATTGTTTACTATCTGATTAGAAAATCTGTAGTTGGATGGAAGTGGCCAGGATTTTGGTTTGCAAACTATTTTAGAAGTCTTATCCATGTGAAGTTCTTAGTCTCTTGATCCATGTGATGTGCACAAGGGAGTATGAGAAAATACCCCCCTCTTTTTCATTTTGAGGATGTAATGAAGGCTCGATCGGTCTTTTTCAATTTATAGAAGGGATTATGATGGTTAGGTCTCTATTTTAGGATCCAGTTCTAGAGCAGTCGTTTTTTCTTAGCAAATCAAGCATACTCAAGGGGTTGTTGTCATTAGCTAGCAAAGTACTATTTTTAACTCTTTCTTTTTAACAATGGCATATTGTTTTGGTTGGTGACAGAGGAATAGTGAATCCTCTTGAGGGAGTTCTTGTTGTTTGAGGGAAATGACTACCAATTATCATGGGTTAGTAGATGGCAAAAACCACTATGTCCATTTTCGAGAACATTCAAGCATGGATGTGATTTGCTAAAAGAGAAGTACTTTTTTGGTGTTGAATCCCAGAATTGCAACCCAAAATGAAAAGATGTCATGGATATTCCTTGAATGTCATGGATATTGCTTGAACTTATGTCTTTAAGCGTGGCGAGATTTAGATTTATTCCCTGGGAAAAGAAAATGGATTATAGGGTGGTTTGTTATGTCCTCTCTCTTTCTCTCTCTCTCTCTCTCTCTATCTTTGTGGGGGTGGTGGGGGCTACCAAAATTGTAGATTTCATGAATGATTTCTTGTGGTGCTTTGCTCTTATGAGGAAGCAAAGTTTCACCTTGTTTGGGATTACTGATGGAGTTGTATGTAACTGGCAACCGCTCCATAATGTTGTAGGAAACCTCAGTATGTACCTATTTTTATGTGGATGTTAAAATTGTCAAAGTGTAATTATTGGATGCAAAAGATATATTGCCATGTCATTCTCTAATTTTCCCATCCTTAATTGTTTAAGGCATTAGCTTTCTTATTTTTTCTATGCAATGGCACTCTTGGCAATATGCATCTTGCACTCGCACCCTTATTTCCATCCTATATGAAATTTTACTTGGAAATAACTTGTAGAGAATTACCCTCTTCTTTATATCCTTATACAAAAAAATCTTCTTCTGCCATGTGCACCATTTTATGAATCCACCTTAACCCTGCGTTAAACCTTCACTTTCAACCTGCACATGTGCAAGTTCATTATTTTAGAAGTAGCCCTTTGTTTGAAGGTTGTAATTTATTCTTGTATGCTGGCGTAATTCAATTAAGATTGTTATTCTTCAAATTTTTGTGCTGATGGTAGTAGTTTGATTATATTTGATGAAGCAATGATTCTTTCTCTTGTTTTTTGTTCATTTAGCAGGCAAAGTTATCTTTTCTTTCTGGGTCTCAGAAAGGGGCTCATGTTTCCTTTACATAAATAAAATTGCTGCTAAACTTTATGTTGTAAGGGTGTTCTCTTCTTGTAGTTTGAGAGGCTGATGCCAAATCCATTTTTCACCAGTTCATCATATTTGGCTTGGCATTTCGCCTGTTTATTAGCAGTATCTTACCTTTTTTAGTTCTTGCCTGCATCTTTAATCGGTTACAAGCTCCACAAGTGTTTTATTTTTATGTTTTAATTCCTGTTCAGGCTGATATACGCAGGGAAGCAGTTAGCTGATGACAGGACTGCCAAGGAGTATAACATTGAGGGCGGTTCTGTCCTTCATCTTGTTCTTGCGCTGAGGGGTGGTCGCTAGTAGTATCAGCTTCTGTGCAAACCATGTACCGAGAGGAAAGCAATGATTCCCTTATATTTTGACGAGCTCTTGTTGCAAAAGATATTTGAGCACTAGATTTGCATTGCTTTCTCTCCAAAGGCACTAGTTATTGCAAATAGGTACTTGAAATAAGACGGAAGACGTTTCTGTTTGTGCAATATAAATTTGTGGATTAGTGTTTAAATATTAAACCATTTCTGAAAATATCTAATTATCTATATATTGTTAATGGTGAGGATAAGGTAGAAGAAGAGGAGTTTAATGGTCGAGGGAAATATTGGGAGCATCTAATCTTAAAAAATTAGGAGAAAATCACCTTTGAGGAGGGATCTAGTATCCTATTTACTGGCTTGTTTGATCCCGTTGTTTTCCTTCTTTTGTGTCTCTCTTCTAAAACTTGCCTCCAACCATTTCCAAATCATTAGCTACGGTTAAATTATCCCTACATCTAAAAAAAAAAGGCCTGAAATTTATGGAACTTATGTGGTGGTAACCGTGATAAAGGAAACTATACAACTGCACTGGGGGAACATCTTACCCATCAGTATTGCTACATGCTGCAGTTGTTGCAGCCGCCTTCCCTAGATAAGAGAAATGAGTAACCTCCTTTTGTATAGGGAAGGATCCTATCTTTTTTGTTTTTTTTGAGAAATAAAAATGAAAGGATTTATTCTAACATTATTTATGAAACTTTTCAAATGATCCCCTCCTTAGGAATATCATGAACTTGTGATTTGCTTTTGAAGATTGCAAATTAATGATACGCTAGCTTCTAAGCAGCTTCAATGTTTCTTGTGTGATTTTTAAGTTTATGTGAGGTTGTTGGCTTCTTTCTTTTTTTATTTATTTTTTATTTTTATTTTTAATAACCACCATTTCCTTCATTTTATTATCTACTCTTGGTTAATTGTTTTCCTTAGAGACAATTAGCTCGTTCAAGTAGATAGGTGCAATTGGATAGCATTGTCTTTAAGGAGATGGTTGAATGTTTAGGGCATAGGGCGGAACATGGGTGGTGGACAAATGGCAACTTGGGTGACTTATAAAAAGAAAATAAAAATATATATATCAAAGATAAACCTACATTTTTTCTTAAAAAAGTGAAATTTATTATTTTTCCTGTAAAAATGTTAGGGGGAGAGAGAGAGAGCTGGCTAAGGAGAGATTACTATGTGCATGTTTGGAAGGTGAATTGCTTCCAAAATGCCCCATGCCCTGATGTGTCTCAAACCAAACATATAGAATGAAGCCTTGGAACAATAAGATTTTGCTAATCGACAATATTAACCAGCTGAGAATACTAATTTCTCACCAATACGAAAACTAGTAACCATATAACTGGTGCAAAATAAAGGATAGACAAATTTATTTATTTATTCGGCAACACCAAAGCACTGCAGAAACTACATGATCTTAAAGCATTTTGGATAATGGATAATACTTCATGACCTACGAACTCAGCTGCTGGTGGTGGCTGCTGTCAGAGTCCCCAACACCGCCAAAGGTCTCAACTTTTCCTGAATGATCCCGTCCAACCTAAGAGCCATCTCAGGACTCATATGATTCCTCCAGTCTCCCACCTCTCCTTTCCTAAAATAGGATTCATTATCAAATTTGACGTTCGGCAGTACGAATTTACTCCTCTTATTTACCTCCAGGTTCTTCAGTTTCTCAAAGCTACATAACCTTACAATCTCCTCGACCACACCTTCCTTCTCTTCGTCAGTGGAGAAGGGGCATCCCATGAAATTCGCCAACCTCTTCACGTTCCCTGCCGGGTCCGCCAGCATCTCCTCATACTTTAAGAACAGCACCTTCTCAGGCCTCCGCAAGCTCTCTTCCCAATACTCAAGAACGTGATCCCATATTGGCCCATACGAGCAAACACCCTCACAAAACAACTCAAAAGCCTTACCGAATGGTATTGGCTCCAACCCGTTGGATCTCCTCAACCTATTAAAGAAGAACCAGTCCGAAACAAACACATCCTTTGCATCCCGGAAAACATATATTATTCGACAGTCAGAAGCCTTGATAGAGTCCGGTAACAGTGAGTAAGGAGCGTGGGACTGGAGGATCCTAGGGGAAGGCGTGTCTTTAATTTTGGAGGCAAAGTCGATATCAATCAAGGGGATGCAGTCATGAGGGTTGTGGCTGAGGAGAGGATGGTCGGCAAACTGGTACCGATTTCGGTTTATGGTGGCAAAAGCTAGTGCTTTCAGCCAGGTAGTGCCGGACTTTGGGTAGCTCATGAGGAAGAGGTCGCTGTGGCAAGCCTTGAAGTGTTGTTGGAGGGCGATGATGCCTGGGAGTATGTATTCGGCGATCCAAAAACCTTGGTATTTTCGGAGGAAGTAAGGTTCCCATCCTTTGTCTAAGGGAAGGGTTGAGATGAGGTCACTGTACTCCGAAATTCCTTGTGCAAGAGTTGGATCTGCCTCCCTCTTCTCTTCTTGCACCTTTGGCGGAAGGGAGCCGTCGTGGGAGAGAGACGGAAATGTGGCCATGAGATGGAAGAAGCTATTGGCACAGTACGTTGCTTCAATGCGTTGCAGAGAGTGCAAGCATTCCTTGTTCTTATAGAAAATCCTATCATTGGAAAAGACACTCAAAGAAAGTACGTATTACATGGTATATAATATAAATATATTAATTGGGTAATGAATGGGATGTAACGGTCGGAGGGCTGGGTTTTCCTCCTATCTCCATAAGTTTTCCATCTTTGGCAGCCAGCGCCCGAGATTGATAACCTCAAGCAACCTGCCGTTTTTGGCCGAGCAACCTTCTTTATCTTCCTCGGCCTAACGGAAAGAAATTTTCTCCTTTCCTTATCCTCCTTTCCTATTTATTTATTTATTTATTTATTCATTCATTTATTTATCCTTTTCTTCCCTTCTGTTTTTTGTCAATATCTTTTTAAAGCATGGTGCCTGACGCTAGGTTGTGGTTGATGAATTGATACCTATATTTTGCACCAGGTGTCGAATCTTTATCTTTTATATAGTTTGTTCAATTTGATTTTTTTGATTTTTAGTTTCTAATTTTTGTGTTGCTGGAATTTGGACCCGGGGCGACCGTCGGCTGAGGAGGAGGAGCTCCGGCGAGAACTGGCGGGCGGCGATCTGTCGGCGGGCGGCGTCCTCCGCTGGACTTGCAAAGAAGCCGGTGGTCGTGTCTTCCGGCGTCGGCCCTCCAATGCCTAGATCAGAGGGGGCAAATGCAGATGAGGAGAAACAGTAGTATATGTCGAGAATTTTTTTGCCCTTCAGCCCCTTCTACATTGGAGTTGTTCTCCTTTTATAGAGGGGCGCTGGGTTACCTGTGAGGTGATAGGATGAGGTCGTCGTACAATGGAGCATTCCGCATGAATAGGTGCACGATCAGGCGAATTAATGCTGTCGTAGGAGCGAGGTCGGAGTCAGAAAATTGTCATGGCTGACTGGACACAGCCGAGCTGATTCGCCGTGGAGGACTGGAGATCCGTAGATAGCAGGTGCCATGCGTATTAATTGTTGAGTAAGCCAGAGACGCGTATTAATTGTTGCGTAAGCCGGAGACGCGCATTAATTGTGGAGTAAACTGGAGGTCTTCAGGAGCCATGCATGATGATGGTTGAGTACGCCGGAGACGCGCATTAAATGCTGGAGGCGATGGCAGGGTATGGTCTCCGATCGGGGTACGGAGGGATGTGACCGCGGTAGGTGAACGGAGAGGTCGGACTTCCGAAAGGGTGAGCTCTGAGGTCAAGAGTGTCGGGAGTATCCGAGATCGGACATATCCGAGGTCGGACGCATCCGAGGTCGGGCGTCTCTAAGGTCGGATGCCTCTGAGGTCGGGCGCCCTTAATCGCGTGTTCCTCAACGTGCTCACGTGCTTCGCGGCAATTTGTATTATCCCAACACTACCCTCCGACTTTCGAGTTCGAGCCACTTGCGAGCTTGGACGTAGGAAGTAGTCGTCTTTATTGCTGTGGTGGGGGCCAGGACTTTAAGTCGTTCTGGCACTCCACGCGCTTCGGAGTATTCTTAATGAAAGGAGATGGAGCATCGTCTTTTCGTCCTCCGAGATCGCTTCGTGAAGCGGACTCATAATTGGGTCCCAAGATCCGACGGGACACTGCTTCCATTGTGTGTTCGAGGCGCCAACCTATAATTAATTTGCCGCTTCGATTTTTGGGGTCGACATGTGGCATGATCTGGGCAAGGGACGGGGTTTTGCCCCGCCGATCTGGGCCGTGAGAGGGGTCTATATAAACCCTTGCTCCAGCCCTAGGGGTTCCTATTTGGCTGTCATCCCTTTCAGTATCCTCTCTCTTGTTTCTCTCCGGCGAAGGCGATCATACTACAGACTTCGGGCGAGGATACCAGTAGGTGTCTCTTCCAGCCTGCTCGGAGGATTTTATTTTCCTTTTCTTTTTTCCCTCTATTCTCTTCTAGGATGGGTCGTGGTGCAGAGGAGGTCGGGTCCTCTTTGAGCCTAGAGGAAATGGAGATGGTTGAGGAATGGTTTTTTCCTCGGCGCGGGTTCCGTCTGGAACTCGCAGGAGTGGAGGATCGAATTTTGAGACCCCCTAGGCCGGATTGGAGTGTATCTTGAAACACTCTGGGCCGGCTTACGGTTCCCCCTCCATGGGTTCGTGAACGAGCTCCTGGCGACGTATAAAATCGTCCCTGCGCAGCTCACTCCGAATGCATGGAGAATGATAATCGGCTTCTTATCTCTGTGCTTAGCGCACGGGGTGCCGACCTCTGTCAACGTCTTCCGGTGGTACTTCATGTTGAAGTCCAACTCGGAAGACGGGGAGTGGCTATACCTTGCCCTTCGGGGTGGTTGGCCACTCTTTTGGGGTACTCCTACATCCATTCATGGGTAGAAGGAGAAATTCTTCTTTTTGGCCTCCGAGAGGTCATGGGGGTTCGACCCCAGGTGGGGGCAGGCTCGGCTCAAGACTGCCAACAAGCTCCCCCAATTGTCCAAGAGCGAGCAGGGGATCCTCGACGCTCTTAGCGGCCTCGGGGAGAACATCCTGCTGAATACGATTCAGCTCTTCCGAGAGTCGAAAGAGTTCCGCGATTTGCTGGAGGAAGAAGCCGTCGATGGGCTCATCCTTGGTTTTGACGACTTCCAAAATCAGCTGAGGTGGCTTTGCCCCGACTTCGACCTCAATCTGCTCGAACCGGGAGCAGGGGTCGAGGAGGAGGGATGTGCAGCTGAGGACCCAGCTGGAACTGAAGCCCCACCGGCCGAGGAGGCGACAGAGGCATCCGCTGAAGATCTTGAAGCTTCAGGCGCCGCTCTCGAAGCCGTTGGGGACGAGCATGCCGAGGCCGCCACGAGAGAACCGATGGAAGCTCCAACAGAGCCCACCGCCTAGGGTTTTTTGTTTTGTTCTTCTTTTTATTTCTTGAGGCCAGCCTCGGAACTCATTGTACGGCCGAGCCTCAACCTTGTACTTAGCTCTCGAGCTTTATCAATGAAAGCTGTTTTTCCTTAAACTCGCATTTTTCTTTTGCATTGTAGACTCGCATCTCTTTTTTTTATTATTTTTTTAAGCGAACTATCGAGGTCTTCTAGATCCGTATATGTCAGGATGATTCAGGTAGTTTTCGAACTTGGGGTCAAATTTTGCCGAGCCTTTGAGCTTGGCTCCTAGGTCGCCGAAGCGTCATGCTCGGGCCCCCGATCCGCTAGGTCTTTTAAGTTTAGGTCAGCTATACTTTTAAGGAAAACAGGTAACTTTCGAGCTCGAATTCTGATTTTACCGAGCCCTTGAGATCGGCTCTTAAATCGAAGAAGAGCTGAGCTCGGACCCCGAACCGCCAGGTCACCTAGGACGCTTAGGCCCGATTGATGGCTTCGAGTTCGGATTTAACTTCGCCGAGCCCTTGAGCTCGGCTCTCAGATCGTCGAAGCGCTATACTTGAACCCCGGACCCGTAGGTCGCTTAGGTTGCTTAGGCCCGTTCTTCGGGCTCGGATTTGACTTCGCTGAGCCCTTGAGCTCGACTCTCAAATCGCCGAAGTGCTATACTTGAACCTCGGACCCGTAAGTCGCTTAGGTCGCTTAGGCCCGTTCTTCGAGCTCGGATTTGACTTTGCTGAGCCCTTGAGCTCGGCTCTCAAATCGCCGAAGCGCTATACTTGAACCCCGGACCCGTAGGTCGCTTAGGTTGCTTAGGCCCGTTCTTCGGGCTCGGTTGAGTGCGTAGATTTTCGTTCAATGGACTTGAGCTCGAATTGCGTTCGCTAAACGAAGCTTCGAACTCTAACTATGTTGAGTCCCAGGTTTTCAAGCTTGGGCTTGAATCCTACCGAGCTCTCGGGCTCGGCCGACGCGTTGAGCCCGATCCTCAAGTCCTGAAGAGGTTCCGTCGGACTTTTAAATTTGTCTTCCGAACAATTTCAGCCGAGTCTTTTAGCTCGGTTTTTCAGACATTAGCTTACAAAAGGATTTGGAGTCAAGTCTTTAGGGCACTGCGGACCGAACTCGCGTTGCCGTCGAGGCCTTTACGACAGTTGGTCTCGAACTTGGCCGAGCTGCCAACAAATAGAATTAGGATTGTGGTAAGTGCCTCGGCACTTCCAAGCTCGACCAAAGTATCAAGGGTCGATGTATTTGCTGCTGACGGGCAATGAGAAAGGCGTGCCTGGTGTAAGAGACCCGGGCTCGCAATTGTCTTGAAGAAACGTCTTAACCTTGGTCGAGGTGAGTTCCGAGTTTGATCAAAGAATTGCCGGCGATATGAGTAAATAAATATGATGGAATTATAAAGTGTACCTTCTGCACTGTTGAAGTCGAGCATCTCATGTTGAGGTCGGCAGCTTCGCTCTTTGGCGAGCTTTTGAGGACGCTCTATTACCTGGGATCCGCTTTCTGAGGATGCCAGCACATCGGGAGATGTAGTTGCCGTTGGAGATCTGTGTGGGCGCCGCTTTGTTGTCATTCACATATGTTTTGAGGGCGCTTTGTTGTCGATCACGAACGTTTCGGGAGGCCGCAAAGGTACTACCCCATCATCCCGAGGTCGAGGGAGCTTGGGCTCACTGTCGACTCATCAGGGCATCTCGACCTTAGTCGAGGAGGCGCTACGGTGCGCCGCGAAGGTACTACCCCATTGTCAATGTCGAGCGCCACGGAGGGCCGCAAAGGTACTACCCCGTCTTTTCGAGGACGAGGGGTCTGGGAACGCACTGTCGACACTCGGGGCATCCCGACCTTAGTCGAGGGATCGTACGCAAGGTCGAGGGG